>JAGFMF010011395.1:5751461-5792698 GCA_019455555.1 Galemys pyrenaicus | reverse complement strand
CCCACCCTGGCCGGCAGCAGGGATCGAACTCATGCTGCAGTGGCTGCGGTTTGCTTCATAGTGCGTTGCTTAACCCACTGCGCCACCAGGGAGGCCCCTAAGTTACATTTTTTAAAATGATTGGCCATTACAACCATACAACCATCTTGTCAAAGAAGAACATAGAACTGAACTATTTAAATTAGGAGACTAAAGAGATTAATGTGACCCTCCCAAATGATGAGACTTTAAAACAAGGCACGAAAAGCAGAGAGAGAGGACATGGGAGAGCAGGCAGCTGCTAACAGAAGTCTTGGGACTTTGTTAAGGATTTTTAGAGCGATGGCAACAGATAAGTTTATTGGGTAACAAAAAGTGGAATATTAAGAAGAAAGGACCCTGTAGGCCTCTGATATTTAAGGAAGGGTTAGGATAAGAGGATCTCTGGATTCAAGAAGACTGAGAAGGAACTGTCAGAATGATAGGAAGGAAAACCAGGAGAGGTAGTGATTTAAGCTTCTTTTTACAAAAATTTAAGTCATTATTAGTGAATTATCACTTATGCTGACCATCTAATTGGTCAGGCTGATTTAGATACTAAAGCAAGTTCAGTAGCACAAAGCTCCATCACCTGTGGTGTGGATGATTCATATGAAAACCTGACCAGGACTGAAAAACTGGGAGCATCTTTTTAAGCGCTTTCCAGAACTGAATCTTTCTGGTTGTCATTTTTCCTTCTGACTGACTCATAATCCTACTTTTAGAATTGAGGAGGCTATACTCTTCTAAGAAGTCACTTGAACTTTATGGAATGGACTCTACTACTCACTAAGCACCGTAGGGGTTGTCTAGTCCTAATATGGTAGTGTGGCTACTTGAGATATGGTACGTCACTTTTCTGAACATAGATAATTTAAGTGACTGATATTTGAACTTAAGTTGTAAAATTTTCCTTTTTAAATTTTACATGTATTTTTAATGTATTGTCCCATGAGAACTTCCAATTTCCCTTTTGTTTTTCTTTTTGGTCATTCTTTTGGACTTTTATTCACATTTTGTTTATTGAGGTAACGTAGGTTTACATCATTGTATCTGTTTTGGATGTTGTAGGTTCATCCTCTACAAATGTACATTTTCATACCCTGCTACCACCAGTTGTTCAATAATCCTCCACCATGTTCCAGTGAGCCTCTTTCCTCCCCCTATTCCCATGTTGCCACCCTCCCTCTTGGGAACCTCGGTTTTGCAGTTAAATATTGAGTTCGTCATTGGTTTGGTTTTGATTGAGACTTTGTTATGTTTCTCTATATTCTGCATATGAAGAAGTTGCCTTCTTTGTATGTGTTGTGATATGTGCTATGCATACATTGTATGTAGGCACGTGTGACTTAAAGATCTCTTTTTTTTTTTCCTACCTGAACTTCAGAGAGTTGAAATGTTTTCTTAGAAAGCTGCTCCTAATAACTGTTCTAACAGCTGCTCTTCTAGCCATTTCGTTAAACTTTGGGGAAAAAAAGTTATATTTTGAGACACAGCTAGGTCTGTCCAAGCTGCTATAATGAAATACTAAATGGTAATACTTATAAACACTGGAAATTTATTGATTGTAATTTTGGAGACTGGATTTCTGAGATCAGGGCTGGTTTGTGTGAGGGTCCTCCTCAGGGTTGCCCACTTCTTGTACCCAAAATGGTGGAAGGGGTGAAGGAGCTCTAAGAGATCTCTTTTATAAAGGAACTTATACCACTCATGAGAGCACAACTCTTATAACCTTATCACCCTCCAAAGCCCCTTGGTACTAATACCATCACTTTTGGGTATTACTATTTCAACATTCATACCACAGTAAGGAAGAAATGCTAGTTCAGGATCCTTTGCTGTCAACTCCAACTTGTACAGGAAAAAAAAAAAAACCTACTGAAATTTATCTCCCATAAAGAATAGATTTTTGAACTGAGTTGAATACATGCATAGCAATGTAAAAAGAAAAAAAAAACTTCAAGCTTGTGGGTACAGATACATAAGGACAAAGCTCACTAGAGACTGATACATACAACAAAATACCTATTCATTTATTTTCAGTATCTGTCAAGTGGATCAGAAATTCATGTTAGATTTTCTGTCATATTTTCTCTCTGTAAGCAAGCTGTATTAGAAATATGTTTAACAAAGATGTGATCAAAATTAAGGGTCTAGTTTCATAGTGCTGCTATTTAATTGTGCTAGTTTTTGAGAGTCTGCTTTGTCTATTTTCACTATTAAGTTACATGCTCATGTCTGGCAAAGTATTTATGACAAGTTGTCAAGTACCTCTCTTGTGTTCCCATAACTGATTAACTCATTTTCACAGTGAAATTTTAAAACTTTATGTGAGTGTGTTATCCTGTACATTTAAATGTTCATTCTTATGAACATCTGTTCATTTCTCTATCTTATTACTGGAATGTTAGCTCAATGTTTCTCTTGAGTAGGGACCAGAAAGTGTTTTCTAAAAGTAAAGAGCCAAGTAGTGAATGTAAACTCTGCTATTGTTGTGCAAAAGTAGCTGTAGAATATTTACAAATGAATGTACATAACTATACAGAGTAAAACTTTGTTTACCAGTCCCTATTCTAGAACCATGTCTGGCATAAAGTAGTCATGGGTTAAAAAAAAAACAAAACACCAGGGTCTCCCTGGTGGCACAGAGGTTATGTCTCAGGTCTATCAAGTTATCACCACCACTGTGGTATGAGTTCAATCTCCCACCAGGGAGGTGACCCACATGGCGCAGCAGACCTCTGCCTCACCTGCTACTCCCCTTGGCAGTGTATTTCAATTGATCTGCCTATTCTGCTCCCCTCTCTATCTCTGGTGACTTCTCTCAGCCCCTGCACCTCTGGCCTGTACCTCAGTTCTTGTAAGCATAAATAAATAAAACCTTTAAAAAAAACAGCATATAAAATGCATTTAAAAATCAAGATGTTATTGCCATTGCTATCATAATTATCATCAGCTACATTTGTCCAAGGATTATTAAAAATCTGGCACTGTGTTAAGTATTCCATATACACTTTTTCATATGATTTATTATATCAGTCCTACGAAGTCTATCAGTTTTAACTGCAAGTGAACAAAGTTCCAAAATAGCATTGGATTATATAAGATGGTTATTTTTCTCCATGGATATGGACTTTTATATAAACAATCTATAGTTTGTTGACAACTCTAGGATAAAGCATACAGATTCCTTCTATGTTGTTGTTCCACCATCTTCGACCATGTATTTCCATCTCAAGAGTCACAATGACTGCCCACTGCTAGCCATTACATCTGATTCCAGTCATCAGTTATAAGGAAAGGGTGAAGTATAGTTTCCCTCTTTCTTTGTAGAGGCTTCGGCACTGTGCCTTCTCTGTTTAATTTTATTTGCCAGAATTTGCATCAGATGGCCATGTTTACCTACAGAGAAATTCTATATTGTCAAAGAATCATGTTCCCAATTTAAAAGTAGAGATATTCATGGAATGATGGGTAGAACTAAATCATGAGAGTTAATTAATAAATCTCTTACACCGTTTAAGTATCATTATACCCATTTTTCAGGCAAGGGAACATAGGTTTGGAGTGACTGAGAATCTTTCCCCATGAAAAGACTTAGAGGGGCACAAATTCTGGGTGAAAAAGCCGAGCCTCTGGGATCTTCCTGTTTTGGAAGCCATTCTCTCTTTTAGGGAAGACCTGAGCTATTCTAGCCCACTGTATGCTCTTGTTTTAATCCTATTCTTCATTGGTAACTTCATTTTTTTCATTTTTGAAAGTGTCGATACCATTTTCACATTAACTGAAGTCTGCCTATAATACACATAAGTTGCCTAAATTGAACATTAGGTTTCAATGTAGTTTACCCACCTAGGTTTGTACAAGAATAGATTTCTAAAAGGTACTGTGTAGAAGGCCGTAGAGGACAAAGAGTGATGGCACCCAGGTTTTAATAATAGTGATTAGGACCAAAGGGCCAGCTGTGCCACAGGATGGTTATATTTTCAGTAAATCAACTTGCAAACAATTATGTGGTGGTTACTCTCTATTTAGAAGAAATCATTAAATAATGGGGGTCAACTAATGATAAAATTTAAACATTCATTATAATAAAAACAACTTGTCTCCCATTCTTCACCTCCAATTGTCAGAAATCCAGAATGTTTTTTCAAATTGCATTTTGCTTGCATCATAAGTGAAACATACGAAGATTTTTAGAGAACAGCCATGATTTCATCTTATTGTGTGGTCCTATAAGGAAATGGCCTCTTAGCAACTTCAGAAGTTTCTTACTCGTTCCAGTTTGTTTACTTGCATTAAAATGATGTTGTTATTTAAATACTCATTTCTAGCAAAAGTTTACTATTTCATTAGTAAAATTACTCTATGAATTTATTTCTCTATAAACACCAACAGAGAACCACTACAAATCTGTAGTCCAGAATAATCTTTTCATTGTTAAGATAGTAGTCAGACAGATCTCCACTCTAGTTGCCTGAAGCTTCAAAGATGTAATCATGCTTCCAGACATGTAGCATATTTATGTATTTGGTTATCAGTATTGAATTTTGCCAAGTGTTACTGAGCTAACTCTGAAAATAGAGTCTAATTTTTGTTGTAGCCTTCATTTTAATATTTCTAAAGTGAGCAATTTGAAGGCAGGCATGCTTTCTTACCAGTGTTTAAATTCTAGGGACTTAGTACAGAGTCAGGGCCATGGATATGTATGAGTAAATTGTATTTGGGTGAGTAAATGAAATAAAAAGGAAATTTCCTGTCTAGTGTGAGATCTTCTATCCAAAAACAAGTATAAAATTAATACCAAAAAAAACCACCACTTTCTAATATGTAACTGGCTCAAAAGTAGAGGTAAAAGATACAATCTTTCTCATATTTATCTAAAATGTTAACATTGAAATAAAATTATATATTTAAAAGTTCATTTATTTATACCAAATGTGCAAAAATCCTAAGATGTCTATTCTTTATATTATGCAAAGGCCTTGTGTTTCTAGAAATGTTCATTTTTTTATTCCTCTGTCATCAACTGGCATTATACTTTTTTTTTTAGGGGGGGCGGCTGGTGTATATATTTGATGGTCGCCTGCATTTTGAAATTGTGAGGCCCATTCTGATGAAGCAGTGTTGTATTTTGTTCCTGTTCAAGAAGTATCCTGCCCTCAGGCCCATGTCCCTTCACCTCTTGGTCAAAGAACTGCATCATTTCCTAGTGAGAAGAGTGCATTAAAAAGTACAATAATATAATAATATAATAATAATAGTAATAAATGTTAATCAAAAAAACTGCATGCGTCTTTCTGATTGTGCCAGTGTTGTGGTATTCAATTATGCAATTTTCATTGGCATATTAATCATCTTTCAACAAACAAGAGGCGTTAATTAAAGCAAACCATGGATAAAGACATGTTGCCCGATCATCATCCCGTTTATCACAGTGCACAGGCTGGCCGTTAAGTAAATTCCAGACTGTGAGATGAATTTTAATGTTGGCTTCGTCTTTTTTTGTTGTTGTTGGAGTTTGAATGCAACTTATCTAACAATAATAACAACAAATTTCAGACTTCAGAAGAAAAAGATGAATTTGTTTGTAATTAATGGTGATGAGAGAAAGCGGAGCTGTGTGCTTCCTAGGTGGAGTTAGGTTATTTGCAACTGAATAAATTTTGAAGACTTTCCATAACTCTAAGTGCCAGGATAGGGTTGAATAACATTTATTTCTGTAGATTTACCTTGCAAAAAATATATATGTGTTGTTAGAAAGTGAGTTAGTGACTGTAGTTTACATGCACAAATCAGTGTTTTTGTAAAAAGAATGTCTCTGTGAGTAATATTTTACATGTTAAACTTAAATTCCTTGAATTTTTAATTGAAATAGAATTTTTTTTTGGAAATATGACACAAATCACATCATGTTTCCTTTATTCTAAGCTCAACTGCAAATGTCCTTCAACCCTTGTTTCTGTGTACTTATTCTCGGTCCTCTTTAGAAGTTATTACTATAGGGCACCTGCCTTTCAAAGACTACATGCACCAATAATAATAATTATGAGAGGGATAAATTGCTTTATCAAACTGTGTTGGGCACCAAATATGTTTACTGTTTTACTGTGGTAAGCTCAATATTACAAAGTAATTATAATTAACCTTAACATACCAGTCTCCAGAAATGCATCCACTATATTTTTAAAAACACAAAATTTCCACATGTTAGTTAGCTACATACCAATTATATATGTGTTTCTCCACCCTTAAGGATTTTGGCATTTTATACTGGAACCCCAATTGCTGGAATATTAGATTAGTTCTAATAGTACTAAACATAGTAGTGATCTTTTTAAAATATGTGAAGCTGGAAAAGTGTCATTTTATACAAAATAGTATTTGTATATTTATTTCACTTTTTAATTAAGAATAATTATTTTGCTTTTTGGAAAATTCTGAGAAGAATGACTATATAAGAGCTAACAAAACAACTGTAAAGTATAACAGTACTTTACAGAAAAAATAAAAATATATTGTGAGGTTTCTCTTATTTGCTTATAGCTTTGTTCTGCTCAAAGAAGTAATTGTATTTATTTAAAAGAGCTGTCCTATAGTCATTATAATTGTATACATACAATTCTTGGCATAGGACAAGTCCTCATTAGATAATGGTGATTAGCAACGACTGTAATTTTTGAGAAACTCTGAAATTTATATATCTATAAATATCAGTGAGAATTTTAATAGACTTTTATAATTTTCAAATGCAACTTATATTCATGACACTTCAAAATAGAATAGACTATACAAATAGAGAATAATTCATGTCCTATGTTTGTAACTGTGGGGGGTTGCTCAGTGAATTTGCTCCCTAATTTTTTGTATACTTCTTGTGCATTTTTTTAATTGACTCAGTTTCTTGGACCTGAATCAACTAAGACTTTGATCATTTGTCATTTGTGGAAGCAGCATTTATAAAGAACTGCTGTGATAGGAATAAAATTATTAAATATATATATATATTCTTGCTTTGGAAATGCGATAAAATCTAATCATTTTCTCGTAATCACTTCCATTTCAAATTGTTTGTTCCTATGGAATGTAGGTTGATCCTAAGTTGTCTAGTTAGTAGTTTGGCCTCATAAGAAACACTGAACTCTTCTTTCCCGAGCCTCATAATTTAACTTAGCAGCTACTTTGTACAAAGAACACGCTTTATAATTCTTAGAGATACTGACCTATCTTAGATTCTGGCAGTGAACATGGAAAAGATCAGAATGTTTCTGGAAAAGGAAATATTTATAAATTATAATTATTTATAGATTAAACCTTGGAGAAAAGAAGATGACAAAGAAGGTTCTTTTCATACTTTATGCCTTGAAATTTGGACAATTTTCTTTAAGATTTATTTACTTATGCATACAAGAACTGGGGCCTAGGCCAGCAGTACAGGGGGTGAGAGGATTCACCAGAGACAGAGTGGGGAGCAGAACTGGTGGATTTACTGGAAAACACTGCTGAAGGGAAGCAGCGGGCAAGACAAGAAAGGTCTGCTGTGCCATGTGGGTCACCTCCCTGGCCAGGCATCGAACTCACACTACAATGGCTGGCGATAACTTGATAGCCCTGAGACATACCTTTGCACACCAGGGAGGCCCCTGGACGCTCTTCTTATCCCTTATAACACTGTTAGTGATAAGAGAAATATTTCTTTTGCTTCATCTGTGACATCACTTGATGATGTCATGTCAAGGTTGTGAGAGGCAGATAACATTTTATACTCTGTGTTTATTAGATTTCCACACTGACCTCAAGACACTTGGCAGCTTTAGCCTCTCTGACCCCAGAGTGAGATTCCAAAGCACCACCTTTTACTGCAAGCCCTTAGCAGTATTCTCTGATAGGATGAACTCTCAGCAGACAAGCAATTCATCTGCCCTCTGATTTATAGCTCTTGTTGCTTTTAACTAGTCTTTTGTCTCTTCCTTTCCAGCAACAATCTCCAAATGTCCTATGTTTTCTGTTGTTTATCCCCATACCACGGTAACACATTTTTCAATTTTATGAGTTATATTACCTGCTAAATGCAAAGGTCACTTATTCCTTAACTTATTTGGCCTTCAAAACAACCACATCTTTAGGACAGCTGTCTTGTTCTAGTTGTCCTCCTTCCTTTCCTCTGAAACCTCCTGAATATTGGTATTCTCTAAGATTCTCTTTTCAATTCTAACTTCTACTCAACCTTGTACATGCTTTCTGTGATCTCATTCATATCTATGTAGTAACTTCCAAATCCATAGCTTTAACCGAAATCCCATTTCTTAGCTATTGTTCCCCCCCAAAAAAATTTTCCTTACAAATCAGCTACTCATTTTGCATCACACATTTCATTGGAAATCACTGTCATTAATCCATTCGCAAAGCTAAAAGTCACGTGGTAAACATTAACTCCTGGAGTATTTCCCTCCTGCTACTAACTACCATCCATATTCTGCAGAAGTTCTCTCTGCAGAATTTTTTCAAGTCTGTGCCTGCCCCAATGCTTTGTCTTGAGGTGGGCTATTGTTATCACTCCTGTTTGTCATGTAAGACTGCCCATGTCTCTTACTGGAAGACTCTTCTGTATGCCCTTTGCCTACAATGTCCTCTCATTCCATCTATCCTTATGACTTTTCCCATTGCCCCTTGGCAAGACATCTATTTTAGTAACTGCTCTCTGAACCAATAGCAAGAGAGTAACATCGTAAGTTTTTAGAAGTGGAAATTCTCTAGTCCTACCCAAGCCCAACTGGGTCAAAATCTCTGAGGATAGGATCAAACAATCTGTGTTTTAAGAAATTCTCCAGGGAATTTGATGCACACCAGGCTTTGAGAGCCATTGAGTTAGGCCAGGAGTTGACAAACTTTTTCTGTTCAGATTTATTTAGCAAATATTTAGGCTTTGACAGCCAGGAGGCAAAATGAAGACTAGTGTGTGGGTACTTACATAACAGAGAAATATTTACAAGATTTTCATTAACAAGGTTCAAAATTTTACTTATAGACACAAAAATTTGATTTTTATACAGCATATACATTATTATATAGTATTTGTAGTATTTTTAAACCAAATGAAAATATAAAACTCATTTTTTACTCATAACTATACAAAAAAGAAACAATAAGAGCCCCAGTGCTGAGATCTGTGGAAGCCTGTCTTCAGCCATCACTGGATCTAACTGGTCTTATTTTATGGTAGCTTGAATGTTTTGTTTCCTTTTTGGTTATCTGTTCATGTGCCTTTCTCCATTGTATTTTGATCTCTTTTGGGGCAGTGGATCCACTTTCTTAATTTGTATATTGTCAGCACAAAGTATAATGCCTGGCTCAATAGCCATTTGTTCTTTGTGTAAAGGAAAGAATGACTGTGTTAGAAAGCAGAAATATCTTTTTTTTTTCTTTGTGAATCTTCCATTAATTTGATATCTTTCCTAATTTAAAAAAAAGTGCTCATTTTCTGTAGGAACACAAGCATTTAGTGTTTGTTTACTTTGAACTTATAAATATCCATGTGATTGAATTCATTTTCATTTAGCTCCCTTCTTTGAAGATCTCTACTTCCACTTATGACAAAGAATCCACCAGCTGAAAAATAAGTTGTTTTCCTTTGGACTGCCAGATTTTCAGCTAACATTTCATGATTTTATTGATGTGGAAAAGGAAGAATTGGATACTGAGACTGCCACATGTGGGGTTTTAGCTTAAGGTTTTCCTTACTTCTAAACTCTTCTGCCATCAGTTAAAATATTGCTCTGAATGCTTCATCACAGATGATTTATTTTGATCATACCACTATACTCAATCATGCATTATACTTAGGTTTACAGAAAAGTAGCAGATATGAGAACTCATTCATACACAATTCCAAGTTTAATGTAACCAACTTATGTAACCATTTTAGGATTATCAAAAGTAAGACATTAACATCGAGTCAATGCTTATCACCTAAATAATAGGCTTTATTCAGGTTTTACAATCTTCCCCCACTAGTACCATTTTTCTATTCCAAAGTCTATTCCACATCACATTTAAGCATCATGGCTCTTTACTCCAGTCTGTGACAGTTCTTCATCTTGTCCTCTCCTTAATGACACATTTGATGAATAGCCCTATATCTCATAGAATGTCTCTAAATTAAGATTTGTCTACTGTTTCTTTATTCTTACGTTGTGGTTATGCATTTTGGGCAAGAAAACCAGAAAAATGAATGTACCTTTTTCATTGCATAATATTAGGGAACATTCAATGCTAATGTTGAACTTGATTTCTTGACTAGGGTGATATTCATAGATAAGCATTGTATTTAAGGTGATCCACTTCACTTGAAATGTCTCTTAAAGCATTTGAATAGTTAGCAAAGTGTTTTTTGTATAAAAATAAAACAATTAAGCAAAATGATAGATAATATGAATTTATATCCTCTAGGTATTATTTTAGAAGTACAGTGCTAAAAAAATTAAAGTGCTATGACAATACTGTTAAGGCTTAGCAAGATTTAAGTTGGGCTGCTTCCTCTCTATACTGTATTCACAATGAAAAACAAACGTGTACCAATAATTACTCTTTTCACATCAGAAAGATATAGCGTTTTGTATCTCATTAGGTAACTTGAGTGAAAAAGGGAAGATTATAAAGGCAGAAGTTAGTCCTAGATAGGGCAGGTTTTCTAGCGTTTGCTAGAGTAGAGCCACAGTAGGGAGTTAAGTGTAAAATTTGAGTCTCCATTTTACTATTATATATTGGAAAGCTGAAAGAATAACAAAGACACTTTCAATTTGAAGGTAAATCAAATAAAAGAAATAATTTTAAATGTTTTTACCTTTAACTTGATATGTAGTTTCTGTCTTGAGAGTAATCTGCAGTAATAAATTGGATCTATTTAAAGAGAGTTTCCGTAGAAATTCCACTTGCTTTTTTATAATTCTTTCATTCGACATGATTTTGTTGACTACCTGTTGCAAGGCCATGTGATACCAGGATGTCCTGTATCCTCTAAGATATGCAGAAATGTTTCCTGAACAAAAAAAGTGTATTGCCAAATACACTTTTTGTACAATTTCCAATTTAGCAATTAGTACTTTGTAGTTTATCTAGATAGTTCTCTCTCTTCTACCTCAAATTCCAAGCCCCTTCCTGTCTTTTCATATTTATATACCACACATCTGTTTATCAAAGTCAAATCCCTGGAAAAAAAGGAATAAGACTTAACAGAAGGGAGATGTGGAGGACACATATGCAAAAGTATGAGTCTAAAAGAAAGAAAAAAACATGGCATTTTTGGATGCTTGTAAGCAGTTCCTATTGTTGGGTGGTAGAGTGAGCAGTGAAGCTGGAGAGAATTGCTGGACAAGGAGATGAATAAGTGCCTTTCATGCTATGCAGACAAAGATGGACTAGATCTACAACTGATGGACCATTGAGGCCAATGTGTCATACCGAGGGTGCTGGAGTATAATAATGCCAGTGCGACTAAATTTCTAGATCCTTGTGGATATTGGGACATGTCCTCGTAATACAATTGGAGGTGTGGAGTAGAAAATATAGGGAAAAAGATTGCTCTTCATTCCTGGTCATGTAGACAGTTCTAGGGAAAATTTAATAGTTATAGTTTGCTTAAGCATACGTTATCTCCTCATCTACCTTCTTGTCTGTCTCTGCTAGTATTGTCTACTAATAGCCCTGCTTTTCTCTGGTCCCCAAGGCATGGTTTTTACAAAGGTATTGCTTTTCTACCTCAATTTAGAGAATGTGGCTTCAGAAAGCTCTGCTAGATGGTAGGTTGGAGAAACAAAAAGGGTGGAATGGCTGATAGTCACACTTCAAGACATTGTTTACTTTAATAAAAAGGAAGTTCATAAACTAGAGTGAGCTAACTCATAGTTGGTGGAATTTCAGGAAATGATTGTCATTAGTTGGAGTAAAATATATCTGATAGTGAGAGAGGGAATTCTGATTTAATGAAAGGAGTGCTAATTCCAAGATCAGATTGCGTAGGTGTTCTGCTTTCCACAGTTCCTCCCTCTTTTTCATATCCTGCAGATACTCTGAAAGAGTGAATTTCATTCTATAAAACTCATTTCTTTCAGCCTCTCCCTCCATATATCATTTACCTTATTCCTAGTCAAAACTGATTGGTTAAGAAGAGACCCACTAGTTTTCACAAAAAAACAGTTGGAAGAGAAGAAGGACCTTTTGTAGGGGTACCATGGTAGGGGGAGATGATGGAATTTGGAGTAAGAACAACTAGAAATGTAAGTCCCAATGACCAATTTGGAGTCAGGTCTTTTTCAGATTGATCACAAAACAATTCTTATATGAGTATTTTGTAAGTTAGGTAAAAAAACATATAATCGTGTAATTCCAAGGTAACAGGTAATCTTGAATGCATGGTGTTTTGCTCTTTGGTAAAATAACTGTTGTCTCCATTATTGCAGAGCAGAATGAATTTAATAATTTGTTCAAGACCCTTCATTTCCAAAGTTTAATTTTCATAGACTGGTCCCTGTACACTTTTGTTTAAATATTCAAAACCTCTGTTATACTGAGAGCTTATAATTGTGGTAATTTGATGATTTCTTCCTATAGCATCATTTATGTACAGTCAAGTATCATATTATTTAGCCCGAAGAATAGGATGCTAAATATCAGCATGAGAAGAATATGACTTTAGAAATTATTGATGGAATGCTTTTTTAAAACATAAGATAGGGGAGTATCCTGCTCAGATTTGAAAATAAACACAGATTGGTTGAATATCAGCATAAACCAAACACTTAGGAAATATTTCTAAATAAAGTGAGTGCATGGCATTTTTATCTTTACAACTAAATGAGGTGTTATTTCTGGCCTGAATTCATATTATATATATTTTATATGATTTTTATATGTTTTTTAAGAACAATAACATTTCTGATGGGTAATGAACTTTGACGGCTATTGATATTGAACAACCACATTGATTTTTATTTTTGAGTATAATAAAAATGAGAAATTTAGGTTTGGGGAAGAGATAATATATGGGTTATTAGTTAGATATGTTGTAATGCAAACTTATATTTAGGTTTGTAGCATTGAATAAAATATAATCTCAAAGACATCTGTCTGAATAAAGTATGTTGTTTTTAAAATATTTTCAGTCTCATAAAATCAAATAGAATTATTTGTGTTAATAAAAACATTTGTGATAAGTACTTCAATTAAACTATTCATTAAAATTCTAATTCAGAAAAAACTGATAGAAATAAAAGCTAAGAACATATAGGTAGATTATACATTTTAACAACTATAAAGGCTGATAAAATTGAAAAAAATAAGGATGAAAGCAATCAAATTCATTAAGCATATATTTACCTCTGGAATTTTTCCCCATAAATTTAAGAGAAATTGATTCATTAATAGGAATGATTATATTTGGACGGTGAATATATTTGACTTGTTTATTATAACAGTAGCTGTTTTGATTTGCAGTGCCCAACCTTTAGTTTTCATATTTTCTTCCAAAGCTGTTCTGGTCAGGGCAATGTTTTGGTTGTAGAGTATGCATTTACTTTTCACTAAGCATTTATAATGAGCTATAAACTTCCAGCAATAAGGCAATCAATATAAGCTTTGTAGAAGAAATTATGGCAGCTCCATTAAATTATTTTCTAGTTTAAATAATAGTGAAAATATACATATTGGTGAGTCAATGTTAAAAGAAATTGAACCATTTAGTACAATATTGTACTTAAAAATGTTTTCATATAACTAAACATCGGTAATGGAATTGTGAATGATACATATTTTATGCCATTGTGTGTATGTATTCATATGTATATGTAATTTGTATTCAATATGTATATAATAATTCATGTCTCCCTCCTAAGGCATTCTTTCTCATGTCCTTTAAGTGTTTCATATTTTCCTTACATTCTTTTCTGAGAGTTAAACTTATTTCCTGAGACTTTGTAGATTAGTGAGACTTACAACTTTATAATTTATTGCTATACAAAAACTTTGATCCTTTAACTCTACAATTGTTCTTGTTTTCCATGTAATATACTTCCTACTCTACTCTCTAATTTTATTGGTTATAAACTGCTATCTTAATTATCAGTGTCAGTGGACAATCTGTTGCATCTAATTTTACATAAAATGAAACTAATTTGAACTTTGTGACCAGTTCTCTTAATTTTAAATGTATCACTTTTAGGGAAAAAAAATCATCATCTTGCTGTTTTTATATTGGCCATTAACTTAATTCTAACCACTTTCTTCTTTTGATATAGCTTCATTAGTAATAAACTTTTTTTTAAAAGATTTATTTATTTATGCATACAAGCACTGGGGTACAGGCCAGAGGTGCGGGGAGGTGAAAGAATCCACCAGACAGAGTGGGGAACAGCACAGGCAGATCAACTGAAACACACTGCTGAGGGGAGCAGCAGGTGAGACAGGAGAGGTCTGCCACGCCATGTGGGTCACCTTCCCAGCCGGAGGCAGGGATCGAACTCATGCTGCAGTGGCTGTGGTTTGCTTCACAGTGCGTTGCTTAACCCACTGCGCCACCAGGAGGGCCCAGCAATAAACTTCTTAACTGAATTTTCTTCCGTTTATAATTTTGCATTTTATCAGCACAAAAGGTCTTTCTCCAATAATTTTGTATTTGTTAAACATGGTGAGCATATACAATCCAGAACATGTTTTCATTCAAAGTAACACTACTTGTTTTCTGGCTAATGAGCACTATTTACACCATCAATTTTACTCTCTTAAAATAAATATTCATTTTTATTTAAGAAAGAAAAAGTTATGAAATAAAAATCTAGATTAAAATCTATATTGACAACAAAATTAGGCACAAATAAATGTTCAACTTTAAAGTAAGATAGCTCCTCAAAAGATAGTAAATAAAAATCTCAGGAAAGAATGATGACTTAGAAATGAATGATGACTTAGAAAATATATTCAAGGGCAATATTTCTTAGAGTAGTACATGGGCTACTTAGAGAAAGATTTGGTTTGTAATATGACCATTACTTACAGCCACTTTGAAAGCGTGGAAAATGAAGTTAAAATAGCAAAAACAAAACATGAGTTTTAAGTTTGACACATCAAAATGTAGGAACTGAAGATATATGTGCTAAAGATATTCAAGGGTTGAAACTGAAGCATTACTCATTAATATATGGGATAACATAAAAAAGGGCAGGAGAAAGGTCACTATTTTTGGGCGAGTAGTGACCATCCTTAAGAAAAGAGAAAGAGGGAGAAAAAAAAAAAGGCGATCTTGGTAATTATAGACCAGTCAGCTTAACTTTGATACTAAAGCAGATACTAGAGCAAATCATCAAACAATCAATTTACAATCATCTAGAAGAGCAAAAGTTAGTGGGTAGCAACCAACATGGTTTTGTGAAGAGCAAATTGTGCCAGGCCAATTTAATTTCCTTCTATGATAGAGTGACAGGCCATGTAGATAAGGGCAAAGTAATAGATGTAATCTATCCGGACTTCAGTAACACTTTTGATTCCTCTCCACATGACATTCTCATCAACAAGCAAGAAAGATACGGTCTAGACCATACTTTGGTTAGTTGAGTGCACAGTTGTCTGTGGATTCATACTCCATGGTTGATTATCAGCTACTAGTCATCAGCCATGGTGTCCCTATTGATTGGCACACGAGCAGGTTGGTATCATTAATAAGACCAGTTGTGTTTCTCTTGATGAAGATAGAATTGGATTGGCATAGAGGTATATTAAGCCAAATACCTTTTATGCCTAAAGGAGACAGCACAACTTTAGCAGCATCTTGTATCTTATGGACATATCTAATGGATGACAGTGTCAGGAATGAATAACAGAAAAAAACAAGTTAATCAGTTTTTACTATTATTCAATCATAAGTGTTGCTGTTAAGTATGTAAGAGGTGTTAGGTATTCTGTTAGGCTCCGTGGGAACAAATGATCTCCTTCAAACTCTATAGAACCTGTACTCAAATGGAGCACTAAGAAGAGAGTAGAAAAGGGCTTTTCTATTAAGCAGGAAGGAATGTTGATATATAATGACCCAGAAGTACTGAGATGGAGCACCTTTCTCCTGACCTTGGTCATGGAATCGAGGTCATTTAGTTACACATCATAAGATGATGAGCAATTTTTAAAAAATTTAATAACTTTGTAGATAAGAAGCAATTTCCAAACAATTTCGATATTTTGGGAAAATAGTCTATGGAAAAAACAAGTTAAAGGTCATGGGAATGAAAGAGATAAAAGATAAGAAAAAAAGTCTGGCTTGGCTCTTTACATGGGGAACAGGCTCCGAGTATCAGCAGGCTGTACTTGGCTATCTGGAAGTAGGGCCATGTGATGATATTATTAATGAATTAACTGGAGAGTGCTACAAAAGCTACAGATTCTCAAGTTTCTTTGTAAGGCAGAAATAGTACAAACAAGTATTTATTAGCCCACATTTCCACTGAATAATGGCAAGCACTCTGTAAGGAAGATACTATTTATTAGCATTTTATAATGCCTCTTTTAAAGCAGAAAAGGTATGCAGTAGAGTGGGGAAACACTTTGTTTTTGTTTTTGTTTTGTTTTGTTTTTTTAATTAGAACCTACATCAACAATGATGTAGAAAACAATGGCCTTAAGTGATTTCCTGGTTAACCTGATTCTTTGGTTCATACTAGATGAATTTTGAGACTTACTAGTCTCTGCTTGGTCATTCATCCTGTTTTGTGGCACCGTTTGGACCCTGTGATTTTATGAATAACATTCCCCTGCAGATAGCTGATTAAAACTGTCCTTATTTTTAAAACGTTTCTATTCTGTAGACTCTCAAGAAATAACCAGCAGAGCTTTCTTAGAGATAACTCCCCTAGGATTAAATCCAAGGGAGTGGTTCTTAAACATTTTTCTTCCACAACTCCCTGAGAGTTCCTGCCAAGAGCACTGCCCATTTCATCCCTCTTAATTGCATACAGGAAGACAGAAGAGGATATTATCATCTTGTCTTTATTTAGTCTAGGGGAACACCAGATTGCTCAGTGAATATGGTTGACTGAAAGTTGATAAGCAACAGCAGGAGAGAGGAGAAATGTAAGATGTTTTGAGACAGACAAATACTGCCATCACTACTAGCAAGTATGACACACTTTGGCTTCATTTCAATCACATAATTTGGAAATTCCTGATGATGGGTAAAAAAGTTACATTTCCAAATTTAAGAAACTCTTCAAAGAAAAGTCAAGAAGTGATGACATCAGAACTTCAAGAGTCCTCTTTAATCGGATGTCATTAACCAAAGTTGGGTTGTCCTGTTTTTCACTTTGACTTCTGTGATGTATTTTTGAGTTCCTGGCCTCAGTGAAAACATTGTTCATTAAGCAGTTGTTGCTATAACATGTAGAAACATGGATATGGTGACAAAGAAAGGTTAGTGACTACTTTAGCAACAGTGTATGGATTTAATGTGACTACCTTGCCTTAGCATTATATCATAATCTATCTATCTGTTATATATCATTATATCATATATCTATCTAGATATAGACCTTCCTAGTGCTTACATTAACAACCTTGTTGAATCCTTGTTTTTATTCAACTTGCTTGAGTTCTTTAAGGGAAAATTAAGAGAGAGCAACTTTATAACATCTAGTTATATTTCAAAAAAAAAGTATTATCAAAGTAGTATTTTCTTCTGGCAAATTTGTAACATTTCAAAAAAGGGAAAGGTAGTATTAGTAATAAATTATTACTGGGGGTTGCTTTGAAACAAATGTATCTAATTATATGTGAAAATGTTTTTCTAATTTGTGTGTATGAAATAGCTCTACACTGCAAGGTACATGGAAAAGTGCAGGGTCTTGGAACCCCAGAGACCTGGGTGCCAGTCCCTCTTTTTGTCTAGTTCTTAAGCTCTCTGAAAGTTAGGTATCGCTGTTGCAAAATGAGAATAATTGTATTCACTCTGCAAAATTGATTGCTGTGAGAACTAAAAGAAAAGGGGAGGGTGGTACAGTGAAGGATCAAATTGGATGCTTAGCAATGAACTTAATGTAGGCTTTATGCATGTTGATTCTTAGTGATGCTTGCCTGAAACAGATATAAACATATCAATATTTACTTCAACTAAAAAAAAATAGATGTGTTATGTTTAAGAAAAAACAAACCTCTCGTATGACACACAAAGTAGGTCTTCTGTAAATGCTAGTAGTTGTTTTAGTGGTGGTTTTAGTAGGAACGGCTCTGTTGCTACAAAGAATACCAGCAGCAGACTATTGGAGAACTATGGCTATCAGATTTATTTGATTCTAGAGAAATACACAGCTAGCACATTCTGGAATGTATAGGTCATTTGGTTTTGTCTCTTCATTTGCCATATAGTTAGATATAAACTCAAAATATCTGTCTAAGAATATCTTTAACTTATGGAACAAAATAGCCCAGCACACAAAAAATACATATTAAATGTTGTCTGAAACTTACTTTTATGTGATAACATTTTAGTGAGGTCATTAAGATAAAATATAAAATTTGGCTTTTGCTATTTCTATAATTAATAAAAATACTACTTTGTTTCACTAATAACTCTGTAAGAAAGAAATATGCAAGTATTCTCTCATACTGCAAATCTTACTAATATTTCTCTTTAAGGTAATGTGTGACCTAAACTAATAATCAGTGACATATATATGTGTTATTTGTTCAAAGATAAGGAAATTAGTTTGAAAACTATCACATATTGGGAAAGAATGTGGTGTTTGACAAATTCAGTCTTTGTTTCTAAATATCCATATATATATATAGATAGAGAGAGAGAGAGAGAGAGAGAGAGGTAGCCAATTTATTAACAAGATGCAATAAAATTCCATATCATAAATCTACTTTATGTTTATTCTT
Source organism: Galemys pyrenaicus (assembly GCA_019455555.1). NCBI lineage: Eukaryota > Metazoa > Chordata > Mammalia > Eulipotyphla > Talpidae > Galemys > Galemys pyrenaicus. The sequence goes on along the minus strand of JAGFMF010011395.1, from coordinate 5,773,768 downwards.
GAAGAAAATTTTAAGTTAAAAATAACAATAATAGGGCCTCCCTGGTGGCGCAGCGGGTTAAGCAACGCACTATGAAGCAAACCGCAGCCACTGCAGCACGAGTTCGATCCCTGCTGCCGGCCAGGGAGGGGACCCACATGGCGTTGCAGACCTCTCCTGCTGTGCCCACTGCTCCCCTCAACAGTGTGTTTCAGTCAGTCTGCCTGTTCTGCTCCCCACTCTGTCTGGTGATTCCTTTCACCTCCCGCGACTCTGGCCTGTACCCCAGCTCTTGTATGCATAAATAAATAAATCTTTAAAAAAAAATAACAATAATAATGAATAAATATAAGAAGCATGAAGAATACTCTAACCTGTTTTTGAAAGAATGTTTTATAGAGGAGGAATACTTTGAAACTCTTTCTTTAACTAAATAATATTTTTAAAAACATGAATAAATTTGCTTCCAAATCATACACTGAAGAAGCAAAAAAAAAAAAAAAAAGCCTTCTCCAAAGTCAAGTGTAACGAAGCACTGTAAATATCATGAATAAATGTCACCTCCTCACAGTATTAATAAATGGGGAAATAAAGCATGTCTCTTATCTTTTTTGGCATAATTTAAGATAGTTTATTATTTTGGAGCAGCAAGCAGTGAGCACTTGTTAGATATCATCATTTGGTCACAGATTTATAAATATATCAATTCATTGCTGAGAGAAGGATTATCCTCTACCTACTCCACTGAAAATAATTACAAATATATTCATAAATGTTTTGAACATGCGACTTTTATCTAGTTTTCATCTATATGCAAATGCACCCAGAGTTTACTAGTAGGGATTGTTTTCCATTTTTTTAATATTTGATTTTAAGTTTTCTCCATTATGAAGTAAAATCTTCTCATTCAGATTTTAAAAATAAGTAAAAAAATAAATATAATACATATAAATAAAATTAATTTCCAGTGTAAACTTAACACTTTTCCAACTCCTGAGAACTCTCAAAGGTACTTCATTGGAGGCATGTTTTATTCTGTTGTCTATTGCTTTTATAAGTGATCTCAGACTGGGCTTGAGTGCCTATGTCTATCATCAAACAACTTGAGAACTTCCTCATGAGTTTTTTTGTCTAAAGATAAGGAAATTAGTTTGACAACTATCACATATTGGGAAACAATGTGGTATTTGATGATAAATTCAGACTTTGCAACTTCAGATCTAAAGCAACACAATGGTTTGGAACAAGTCATTTAATTGGGTTGAACCTCAGTTTATTCATAATTTTATAGTAGTGCTGCTTATTTCAAAGTGTTGCTTATAAAGTTTAAATGTGAACATAGAAATGACAAAGCATTTTAAACGGAAAGGTAATACAAATGTTATGTGTCATTAGACACAATAATAAAATAACTCCTATGGGAATAGACTAAACCATGTATTATGCTATTTCACTCTCAAGTAATTTGACACTGTACAGGGGTGACCTCAACAACATAAATGTCTTGTTTGGTTCTGGGCAATGAATTGACTACTAATAGAGAGAAGAAAACAGTGCCCCAGCAACCCATTCCTATCTCCTGCCCTCCATCAAATCATAAAAATGAATAAAATGTGTTCTTGGAAGTAATTGAAATTGATGCATAGATTGCATTGAATTACAATCTCTTGTGATAGCAGAAAATTAAGGATTTCCTTAGATCAAATCAAAGTATAAATAAAATTTATTGGACAAGAAAAAGTTCTTTGTCAGGGAAGGAAAGAGAGGGGGAGTTTCCAGGCCACTGGGAATGCCAAGAAACAAAAAGGTTCTGAGAAGCTGCAAAATTTCAGATGCTTCCAAGAAAATCTTACCTCCACCTCGTATTATGCTTTAACCATTAATTGCATAGCATTTTGCAAGACCGTCCAGTTTCTCTTGGAAACTACCTCACTGTTTATAGCAACAAATTCCCATCTGATAACATGAGAGGTCCTTTTGGGAGCCCCTAGAACACCAATCCCACCAGTAACACAGTTTCCTGGCCATGTCACTAATTCCTATTGGAAATTTATCAGCTTCTGTCTCTAGCAGCAGAATCCTGACTGATAAGAGAAGAGGCTCATCTGCTGGTAGCAGACCCCCACCCCCAGCTTTCCAGTTTATCAGCTTCTGACCAGTTCATAAATCAGTCTGTGGGATTTTTGTTTGTTTGTTTTGTTTTACTCAAGTGCATGCCTCTCATTGCGACAGTTAATACTTATTCATCAGAGAACTTAACCGGGGACATTAGGAAGTTAGTTAGAGACATCTTCCAGGCACCTCCTCCCTTGTCACTGACAAGGTAAGGTAATCCTATACACAGGCAGCTATTGTGAGCTGGGAAACTGGCCTCCTTCGCTGCCAGAGACCAGATGCACCTCTCTCTATCCTAATCTGTAAACGACTTAAAGGAGCCTTATCTCGGGGCTCTTCGGCTTCATTTCATGCTTGATTTACTTTAATTTGTCTGATAGGGCACAAGGATTTGGAGACGGCCCATCTTTCTGCAGAAAACGTTCAGATTTTTTTCCCTGGCATTGTTGTGTTGGGGTTTGGGATTTTTTTTTTTTTTGAATTTTTTTTTCAACGTGGAAGAAATCTTGCTCCAGTGCAGCAAGCTGCTTGAGTGTGTTTAGATTTAAGCTACCCCAGCAGAAAAGAGTTTGTGAAGTGGTGTGATTGTGTGATGGGCCCCATTTACATTGAAATCACATTATGCGATATATCAGGATTCCTGAAGGGAGCGGTGCAGTAGAGCGCAGGGCCCACAAGATACTTTGAAAGGCCTATATATAGCAGCAACAATTGATAGGAGATTTTACAGGAGACTTTATAAATATGTAAATGGACGTTATCTGATTGGGTTCTGTGGCTACACATCTGTACCTCAAAGGAAGCAGAGCTGTGAGAACTACCAGGAAAACAGTAGTTTGCATTCTAAGTGAGCCTGAGAAATAGAAATGTTTCCCAGGTTGACAGCAGGTCAGGGTGGAGGCACTTTGCATACCTTGGAGGGGAAGCTTCTGAGCCTTGGAAGGGATCCCTTCCTTCTCCCAGAAGGGTTGACTATTCCACTCACCGAGTTTGCATTGGTTTTATAACAGTGTTCAGATCGGTAGCTGTTGACCTTTCACCCTTCTTGTTATTTCTTTAAATTGTTCATGCGATATGGTGCCAGGGGGAATTGCTCTTACGTTTTTTGCATTTTAAAAAATGTACTTGCAATGACCCAGGGGAAAGAAAATAAAGTCTTTGGTACATTGATCTCTTGATTAGTTATTTCCTAAATGAAAATGGAAATACTATTAAAGCGGTAATAATGTTCCATCTTAATAGTTGAGGAGTCAATAAATGGCTCCCATGTGCTTCATTAAGGATCTTAATGAAGCCATTTTTGATAGCTGAACTTTACATTATCCCTTTTTCTGTTCTTTTCTCTTTCTATTTTTTTTAACTAGGAATCATTTAAGGAGGTGAAGTAGTAGATATAAATTGTTTTAGAGATTTTATTTATATTAACATAGTTGCCACAGCTAAACTAAAATGAATGGTAATTTTGGAATAAATTCATATGCAAAAGATAAAACTCAAGGATTTAATTGAAGGGGAGTAGGCATGCTTGATCAGTAACATGCTAATACAGTTAGCAGTTCCTGGATCCTCTGTTTTCTTTTATTCTGTGGTCATCCACAGTCAGGGAGTTAGTTAATCTGGATGGGTAACATGCACATAAGTCTGAAAGAGAGAGTAACTTGTACTTCATTAGTTATTTACTTCTCAGTGTGGACAGGCTTATCAGAATCTTCCCTGGGAGATTTGTTTATAAACGAGGAAGTGAAAGAAAGATGGAAGGCTGTACAGCCAGCAGTGAGGAGGTGGTAGACAGGGAGGCTGCGGAAGGGTGACGGGCTGTCATTGAAGAGATGGAAAGCATCACAATAGATGCTCCCTACCCCCTCATACCTATATGGCAACGACCCCCAAGTCCTGAAGACCCTTTTTGCTCCTCCAACAGACTTAGTGGGTAGCCCAGGGACTGGTATTCCTAAGTGCTACAGAAAGGCTGGACTCACCTGTCTGCAGCCCTGTAATCTTCAGTGCCAGGCATACACTAATGAGACTGACACAATGCACGGGAACATTCTGAACCCAGTACATGGATCCCTAAGATAAGGGTACAGTTTCTCAGGCATTGAACATATTTTGAGACCTTTTAAATTTACCATCCTGGAGATCTACTTGTGAGACATGAAGGGGGATGAAAATTCTTGATGTTTTAGAGGGTAAACCTAGCCTGCCCCCCAACAACTCCCAATTCAGGGCCTGAGTCTACAATCCAGTTCTCAAACACTGGCAACTCAGCTGTTATACTGTCACTGGAAGGGACACTTTTAACAATTTTTTTTAAGATTCATTTATTTATGCATACAAGAGCTGGGGTACAGGCCAGAGTAGAGGGAGGTGAGAGGATTCACCAGACAGAGCGGGGAGCAGAACAGGCAGACTGACTAAAACACACTGCCGAGGGCAGCAGCGGGTGAAGCAGGAGAGATCTGCTACACCATGTGGGTCCCCTCCCTGGCCGGCAGCAGGGATTCAACTCTTGCTGCAGTGGTTGCGGTTTTGCTTCATAGTGCACTGCTTAACCCGCTGCGCCACCAGGGAGGCCCAACTTTTAACAATTTTTAACCCAAATAATCAATAAAATCTTTTCAGGATTGCTTTGCAGCCTCTCCTCAAAAAAAAAATCAGAAAATAATTTAATCAACCTTTAAGCTTGTCATGGCATGCACCTGGGGACCTTCAAGAATTGGGGATGGAGGGAGAGCAGGAGCAGATTATCAGTCTGTATATTTTTAATCATAGTCAGTTTATTTCTTGACTGAATAGTAGTTGTCATCTGTCATTATAGTGAATTGTCTACAAGATAAGATTCCGTAGTGGTAGAGGGGATTCCTTGGAAACTAAACAACAATATACACAGCTTCCTGCTAATTACATGCCTCTCAACCCGAATTATGAGTGTTTGTCATAAATCTCTGTTTTATTTTGACTCTGGAAATTCTCTTTGCTAAATGGGTGGAAGTATTTGATTTTGACACTTTCTAACCTCTACTCTGTTGATCTGATAGTTGGAATTTTAAGGAGGAAATGTTTCAGCAGGTAAGAATGTACTACCGAAAGATAAAATAATCCAGTGTAAGCTAATGATTTCTTTTAGAGGAAAAAATCCTTCTTTAAGATCACAAAATTATACCCTGGTCCAATCTCTACCATTGTTGTACCCTCTGCATTGTAAGAATCACCTGGTTAGGGCAGCCAGATCATCAAGTCAATCATAGTGCACTTAAGAGTGACCTCTGTTCACAAAAGACCATAAATGTATATTCTTTTAATAACCTTAAGTTATTGGGTGTCCTGTATTAGGTTAAATTGGGGCTGTTCTGGAAAACAGTATCTTTCATGTGAATAACATGGTCATTGAAATCAGATGGTCATGGGTTCAGATTCAGCTTTAACCTTTGTAAACTGGTTCACTTTGGGTCTCAATTTGTTCCACCACAAAATGGGAATGATAAGATGTTCCCAAAAGAGGTGTTGTTAGAAATAAATGTAGGATTGTTGTGTAAAACCTTAAGCACCACTCTTGACATATAGATTATATAAATAGTAGACATGGTAGTAATAATGAGAAACAATTTTTTTTTTACATTTTATATCATGAAGTAGTCACATCCATATAAAATCTATAACCAATCATGTTTTAAATTTCTCTTTCATGTAAGCTTTTAAGTGGTCTTTAATAAATGGTAGGACTCCTGAGATGTTGTTTATGCTAAAGGGCCGATGTGTTTCGTAAAGAATTGCAGAAAGAAAAATATGTCCTTAAATATTTCAGTGATTTAACATGTATGATTAGCTTTATGAATGTCAGAGGAGTATATTGTTTGTTTCTCTATAAATTCATTGGCCAAATAGCCATATCTCTAATGTAAGGCTGTAAAGGCAAAAGAGAGAAATCTTATTTATTCTAAAATGGCAGTAGGTTGCTCTTACCATAAGAATTTTAATAGCAAAGACAGTACTTGGAGATTTTTATATAAGTCCACATATCATATGTCAAAAGTACATATATATCTACATGTGTGCTATAAAATTTTTCTCTTTTTTTCACATTTAAACATAGAAATAGCTCCAGTTTCCCTTATCCAATAGTGGCTTTATGAATTTCTACAAGGTTACTGTTATCCTAATTTAGTTTTAGTGTAATTCTATATGATTAATGATTTTATATTAAAATATGCTTTTATCATGAGTGAGTTTCAGTAAGTGTAGTTAGCTTTTGTGATTTCTGTTCTGGATGGAGAGCCTGACATGCAAAATAGTTGGTAAATAAGAAAGAGGCCATTCCAGTAATAGACAGAAGCAGGTGAGTCAGATTTGGTAAATTCCATTTCTCTTCAGATTGGACATAATTTTCTATCCTAGATATTTCTCAAGGCCCTTTATGAATTCCAACTTCTGTCTTTTCTTATATTTATGGTTTCACTAAAATCCTCAGGTAGCGAAATACCTGCACTCATGAATCATTTGCAGATAATAGTGGTTCAGACACACTCTGTCCAAATTGATAATGGGTATCTGATCCAAAGCGATGCCTATTTTTTAAGGTCTATATAAGGAGTTCATGGGGGGAAAAATCCTTTTCTCTCTGATCTCATGTTCATTATCACATCCAATAGTTAGTATCCTAGATGAAGAAATGTAGAAATGTAGAATAAGGCAAACTAGAGAGCTACTTTATTGTCTGAGTCTCCAAATTACTTTATAAAAAAGCACATCTCATCCAGAGAGAATCCCTGTTCATTTTGTGCTATTAGCACTGTTAAGAAAAATATAGGTTATAGTTACTTTTCTTCTTTATGTGTGCATCCTTCCTCAAATATTTGAATTTATATATAGGAATTACTTTTATTTAAAGTGGTCTATTCAGTTATAAAAAATGTAATATATGCTCTACAGAGTTCCTACTGATGGTGAACAGAGCTGCCTTCCAAGAAGCTTTGAAGTTATTTATAATTAGTGTTTTTTAAAATTAACTAGTATTCTATTTTATTAAGGCATAGGTTGACTTATTTGAATTATTTTCTAAGGTTCAAATAGATAATTCCTTTCATGGAGTAATACTGCTTTAATCACCAGCTCTTAATATATATTGTGCCCAGGTCACCTTGAGAACTAGAGAAAAATGTAGATTTCTGGATTATACCCTCAGAGATTTGAAATAAGTGAGTCTTGAGTCTAGAGGGATATAGATATATGGGGACTGGGGAGTTGTGATGCTGATAGCATTGAGAGAAACACTGAGAACCTAAGACACTACTGCCTTTCTGACAGATTTTTAGCTGATGAATTTGAGTTTGTGACTTACTTATGTAGCCTACTTGTATTTAAGATCAATCCCATGTCCAGAGGTAATTGTGACTGGACAGCAGGATTCCTTACTATCTCCAGTCCTTTGTCTGCTCTATTGGTAGTTGAAGGAAGTCCAACTGTGAACAGCACATGGCTTTTCCTCCTCATACCACATATTCATCTCTCTGCTGCAAGTATACTCCTCTCACCTCTTTTCTGAGCCTCAGCTCAACTATTATCACCTCAGGAAAGCCTCTCCCGACCTCTCTAGGGGTCTCCATCTCATGGGGAACATCTGTCCCAGCACGTCTCACAATTGTAGTTTATGTCTGTTTGTATGAATGTTTGGCTTTTGCATGACTTTCTCACTTAATTCCAAACTAATTAAGACATAACCATGACTTCATTTTTGTCTTTTTTCTGGTTATAGTCCCCAAACTTTATGAAGAGACTGTCTGTAGTAGCCTCTTAATCAATATTTATATATGAATGAATGTATTGATGTCAGTGTCACCTTGTTAAAGATACAGAAATGTATTGAGATTATGTGTTAAATTGCTGACATGTTGGGCCTCCCTGATGGTGCAAGGGGTTAAGTTGCAGCCCTGCAAAGTATTGGCAGCCACTGCAGCATGAGTTCGATTCCCAGCCAGGGTGCTGACCCACATAGCACAGCAGACATCTCTTGTCTCGTCTACTGCTCCCTTCAGCAGTGTCTTTCAGTTAGCCTGTCTGTTCTTTCCACTCTGTCTCTGGTGAATCTTCTCTCCCTCACATACACCTCTGCCTATACCTCAGTTCTTGGATGCATAAATAAAATCTTTTTTAAAAAAGTTGCTAACATGTTAACATAAATGCATGTTTGAGGAACAAAGGCTAACATTAATATCTTCAGTAAGGCAGGAAACTGGGGAGACCCAGGCAAGTAAGAATTCAAAAGGGACAGAACATGCATTAAATAAATTTTTGTGAACTGTGGGTTACAGAAAACATTCAGTTTTCAAAAATGTTGAACTATTACTGCAAAATATTAACTATTTATTTTTAACTAGGAAAATATGTTAAGGTAAAATTTTTATTTAAATCATTTTTTTTCTCGTGCTAACCTTGTATGTCGTTATGGAAAATACTTAACACAGATGCTACTTTCCATCTTCTCTTCAGGAGGAGAAGAATATAGATAATATATAGGAGGATCAAGTGTTTATTGTGTGCTATGTGCCAGGCACTATGCATACATGTTACATACAATTTCCCATTTTTTGTTCTAAAATACCTATGAATAGCCAATAATAAGATCCAAAACCAAAGGGAAAAGTCAGCCAAAATCACATATTTTATTTTTTATTGCCAATCCTTTTTGTTTTGCTTTAGATTTGGAGGCTGACCCTCAGTCCCCATTCTTGCACTTTTGTGTTATTTAGTAACAAAACACTAGATTTTTTTAGTATTTTTTGTAACAAATAGTAAAGCCCGATATGAATAATATGGTGAAAGGACTGATTTACATATATGAAAATGCCAAAGGACCACCATGCCTTCAAGCCCTGGCTTTTTCCTAATTGATTGGCTCTGTCCTCTTGAGTTTCAGCTGCATTTGTAGGCTCATTTTCCCCATGGCACCAAAAATTCTGGATCTCTGCACACATACTGTACGACTCTATACCCTAGATCTCTACACACATACCTTACAACTCAGAGCTAAGGAACTCTTAGATCTACACTTTAAAAAATAAATAAACTGTTTTAACATTAACTTTGATTTCTGTGACTTAAGTTCTATGTCCAGTTTCTGAACTGAACTTTGGAGGAGAGAATGGAAGGAAAAGTTGAGTCATGTCCCATGCATTACCCTTCTTGGGACAAGAGGGAATCTGCTTTTCTGCTTTTCTTAAGACACATGGAATTTATAAGCTCATGGGAAGAGAGGAAAGAAATGAATTCTGGGAAGTGAATCCATGCTTTCCTATCCTCCTCTTGAGAAGTGCTTACTCAGTGGGAATGTAAGCAATGGTGGAGGATAAATATCTTTGGAGACAATTAATATTTGAAAATGAGGTTCTTATCTAGATGGACCTTTCTAACTCCAAACAATGGCAGTTTTTAAAAAAGCTGTATTTTTAAACTTCAAGGAGATTGATATTTAATATACTTGTGATAATAACTCAGGCTGTCCTTAAGGTGACCATGTATTTGAATACTTTTAATGATGAAATGAATATTTCATGGTGCATCAAGTAGTGTTAGTGGACTAATTGTTTTTGTTCTCCTTTGACAATGTTTCCTGCTCTATCTAATCTGTATACCTATATATCTAATATATTTATTATAGCATTGATCAACACATAATTGACCCTTGAACAACTCAGGGGGAGGCACTCCTACCCAGAGTAGTCAAAAATTGATGAATAATGAATTTTCTACACACTGGTTCTGCATCTACTAATTCAACCAACTAACAGCTACAGCTAATTGAAATGAGTCTGTGAATGTCATACCTGGGGATAAAAAAATAAAAATCCAGGTGTAAGTAGGCCTTTGCATCTCAAGGGTCAACTGTGGCAGTAAAAGTGTGTAGAAAACTGACTCTATCCAGCTTTAGGGTATTATCAGTAACCCTCACCACAATCCACTGAAATAGGCACATGCGTCCCCATCTTCTGGGAAAAGAAAGGCGGTGCCCACGATTAGGATGTGGTAATGTGGGACTGAGAGCACCGACCTTCTGCTCTAGAGTTTTGGCTCTCCCCACTGTGTCATTCTCTGTCAGCATCATACAAAGAGGAGCTTCATCTCATTGCTTAAGTGTTCAGTTATTTGCTGACTTTTTTCCTTTGGACTTTCAAACAAGTTTTCATGGTGCCACTCTCTGCGCTTCAGTAATTGTCTTCATGACAAAGATGCTGAAGTGGAACCACATCGTGGATATTAGCAAGAACTTATAACTGGGATCGCATCACTGTCCTCAGGGATAAAACTTGTGTTTTAATTGACAAAACGTTTTGATGTAGGCCTTGAGTGCCAGCGAATGAATTCTTTGGCAAGAGGGATCCTGACTCAGGACTGTTAAACCTAATCAGGATTCACTTTGTTTCTCCGAAAAGTAATCCTCCTTGTCAACTTGATGATCTAAATAGTAATAAAACAAATACACCATCCTTCTTTATACCCTGGAACATTGTCCTTCTTTTGGAATTAGCTAATATTTACTCCATTACCATACCATGGCTAATGACAAAACAATTGATGAAATACTTTTTTCCCTGAAAATTTTAGGACCAAGATTTTATCTTCGTTAATTCGGTCGGAGGCAGTCTGAATGTTGATAACATCTTTGTCGTCTCATAGACACCTCTTTTGTAACTATCTGAGGATTTGGAAAAATAAATGCCGTCTTTGAAGAGGGGCAGACCACAATGGTAACTGATATATTCATCTATTTGTCACCCTTTCCATCTGTGTTTACAAACCGTGCCTACACACCTGTGAATCATCAGCATGTTCACACAGGAGCCAGCGCTGTACTGTCCTTGTGCTTGCTGGAGCTATTAACATACATACAATTACATTTCATCTTTTTAGCTCAGATGGATAGCGACTCCCCTTTCATGGTACAGTTTATTTATTCAAATTAAAGTTTAATTTCACTTGTAGATTTGATAAAATGCTTTACTCTCTGTTGATTTAGTCTTCTCAAATGTCCAAACATTTTTATAGTTTTACACATCTCTCATGCATGAAAAATTGAGAATGTGTGTGTTGATTTGCTGGAAATGAGTCATGCACTGAAATCATGCAGATTCCTTTGTGTTATTACAACCACATAAGTGCTATAAGCAGAGGGAAAAAATAGGCGGAGTTGGTTTGAAAAGAGGTTTCAGTGGCAACAAGATCTTTGAAATGTAATTGTTATGTAGGGAAGCCTAGTTGAACATTGCATACATTTTAAAAATATGTGTAGCCTAGCAAGACGTTGTAGCATTCTCTCATATGTTTTTGATTGCTTGATTTTGGAAAATGGATCATGCTGCATAGTTTGAGAGTAAGACAGATCACAATTTTAAGAAAGTTATAGATTACTTTGTAATATACCTGTTGGCAGTTTTAAGGATACTCAGGAAAAATAGTGCAGGATGACAAGGTGTTTTATTATCTGTTGGTTCAGGGCAACTTTCTGTGATGATTTGGGGATGACAATAATAAGTATAGTTAATATTTATTAAGTATTTACTATGCATCATACACCATTCTGAACAACAAATGTAAATAGCAACTATAAATGAATCTGCTAATCCTCTCAACAACCGCATGGGGTAGGTAGGTACATTTGATAAATGAATAAATTAAGACTCAACAATGTTCAGCAATCTGTCAAATGTTACATAGCTAGTAAGTGGCCAATCTGAAATTGAAAGCCATTTCGAGGATCCATGATTTTAAGCTACTATACGACAATGTATAAGTGCTGTGTTGAGTACAAAAAGTAATACATGGAATTTTGTCATAGGTTTGCTATGACAAATAAGGTAATATATATTAAATTGTTAGTTCTATACCTGGAAATTAAAGGGGGAAAATGAAAAAAACTATAGCGCAGTCCCCCAATTTCTTATTCTAAAACATTTCAGGAACTTTTGTGTTAGTGCTCTTTTGATCCTGGATTTCTATATACTTGCTAACTCCAGTGTGAGTTGCAGGATTCAGATTGGAGATAGCTCAATTAGTAAATTAGGGAATATATATACATTCTGCAGGTATAATGAAATTGGACTTGGAACTCGAACGTGTAATAAAAAAATAGTTCTTGCACACATGGCATAATGAACCTTGACCACATGGTTTGAGCCCCATTTTGATTCTCTTTGATGGTGCCAAGAGCATTGACCTTACCTTGGATGGTCTAGATTTTTGTTCCTCTTATGTGTTCTTCAGGATCTGTTCATAAATATTTTGATGTGCTATTGTATATTTTGGCTAACCCATTATCTTGCAATAACTACAGATATATATAGATGTAAAGTGCCTTTGTTAGTGAAATTTCTGAAGTGAAATAACTTAGTGCTTGCTTAAAATTGTCTAGTTTCTAACTCTCCATTTCTAATTAAAATAATTGTTTTTACAAAATGAATTCTGTGATAAACTTTGTTCATAGGAACACAACCTGTTATTGTCAAAGATACTTACAAAATAAAATAACTATTAATTGATGAAAAGGTACCACAAAGATAGACAAATCTAAGAGTTAAATGCATACTGGGTAACAGGACATAGTTTAAGATAAACATTTGAAAGCGAAAAAAGGCCAGTTCCTCTTTTAATACCAAGAAATAAATAAGAAAAATAGAAAATTTGCCTAAAAAGAGAGGTTTGTTATTTGCCTAAAATAAAAATTTGCAGTTAAACTGATTTTAGAATACAGTTTATAAAGGGTTCATGAGAGCATTTAGTTTCATAGTTAGATAAGCTTCTCCAGTTCTATGGACATTCTCAAACAGGCAGGTTTGAGAACATCTAACATTATTTAAAAGAAACATATGCACTTTTTAAAAAGCTCATATTACTTTGTTTTCATGAAAGACCTACATTGCTAACTTTTGAAAACCTAAAGAAATCTGAAGAGAAATTTTCACCTTTACGACAAAAGATGAAAGGCAAAATGGTGTTCAGTGTTCGTTTTGCAGAAACTGTCAGTCAACGTGTATCCTGAGCCCTCCGAAGTTCTTTTCCACCAACAGGTTGTGCGTGTATCAAAGTATACCCACTTTTAATACATGTGAGTGCTGTTTAATGTTTTTGTTAATTTGATACAACTTACTAAGTTTTGATATTTAGGGGAGTGCTCAAAAGTTTTTCCATGTAAATAACTAGTATTGTTTTTTATTTGCTTTGCCACTTCTGCTTAGGAATGATTTTGGAGGAATGCACTGCTTTCAAATAGATGGGAAAACCAGAAAAATGTATTAATCAAGTTGCACATAGTGGGAACACACACACACACATACACACTTACGCACTCACACACGGCATAGTCCCTCTTCTTGGTCTTCTAGTTAGGAAGATAGACACTGCATAGCAGCAGATGTTTATTATGATAAGCATCAGCACAAAGTGTTCCAGTGATGTACTGGAAGTGGCAGAGATTATTTCTGGGTAGGAAGGATATGTGGAAGATTTTGTGGTGGACTTTCAAGTATGGGTAATTGATAGGGAGATACTTTATTATATGCAGAGAGTGTCCAAGTTAAGATAACAACTTGAAAAAAGATTTATGGACAATTACAGAAGGCAGGAGATATATGGAGGTGACAGGAACCATAAAGTGTTGCGATAAGCTGATAACAGAGATATGTGAGATAGGGCTGAAGATTTTGAATTCCAGGCCGACTTGTTGGGGAAGTTACTGTGTTAAAACGATTATGAAAAATTTACATATGAGTTAAAATTTCATGTGGCTTACAGCATCAGGATTCAAGGTGATCGACTAAGCGTATCTGTCCACAACCCCTGCTGAATCAAGTCCCATAAAATGTCAGACATATATTGTGTAATTTACACACACACATACACACATGCAAACATACTAGCCTGCTAAGACAGGAAATAGGGCCATCTGTAAACCCAGAAACAGTAAGCAATTTTTTAGAAAATTGAAACTTAAAAAGCTGGACTCATAAAAGCAAAATATAGAAAATATAGCTTCAAATCATTTCAGGAAATAAACTGTTGTGAGGGATATGAGCAGGTCAGTGAAACTCCTTCCCCAGAGGAATATATTAAAGAGATGCGAGAGGGTAATAAACCAATCATATAGAATGTAATGAATGACTTTCAGAAGTTATAGAAATATAAAATAAATTGCATTAAGTCATATTGACAGAAATTGTAGAATATAAGAAAATAAAAATGTAAGGATTGCCATTAGAATAGTAATAAAATGTATAAATTTCAAGAGCTAGAGAGAAAAATGAGGAAGAACTTACCCAAAACAAACATAAAAGTTTTAATACATATAAGTATAGTAATCACATCATAATGTTATATTAGTGTAAGAGAAGACAAATGAATGATTGGCACAAAATCCATCCTGAAATTGATTCAATCATTTATGTGGATTTGGCATGCAATGAATGCATATGAAAACTATGAACTAGACTGAACTATTTAATAAATATTGTTTGGTCAATTGTCTTGCCATTTGGAAATAAATAAAATAATATGAGGTCAATTGTTAATAGTATTGGCCTCTGGAAATAGAACTACAATAAGAGAAAATAACTGTGACTAAAATATAGCATAATGGTCCGATGGATTTAAATACTAGAACTTTTATTTTGGGTATTGCTCTTATTCTAAGCAAATTACTTTAACCTCAGGTTTTTTTTTTTTAATCTGTATAATGAGGATAAAATGATGTCCCAGGGTTTTTTTTAAGACGATAAAATAAAAATACTCAGTTTAGTACTTTGTGTATTGTTACTATCTAAGAAATATTTATTCAAGTGTTCTCCAGTAGATTTCTCAAACATGGAAATAAAGCTTGTGAGTCATTTACTTTCAAGTTGTGTAAGACTTTTCCTTTACATCAATTCCTCAGCGTCCCTAAGCTTGATATCACTTGGCTTCTACTGGGAGATGTGGAAATGTGGACCAAGTGTGCAAAATGACAAAGTTATCCCAAAATACTTGCTTGGATTGCACATTGTCCTGGAGTTCTTCAACCACACTGCTTGACCCAATCCCGTGCCCCCTTGTCATCATTGCTGGGTTGGCAGTGTGTAGTGGCCTAATGAGGAGTGATGCTAAGGTTATGCCTTTTCAGACATCAGGAATTACAGCATCCAGAGCTTTGAAGTAAATCCTCTCCAAGAGTAATTTCTTCTCTGCTCTATCGCCTCCGACAATCAATGCACCTTCCTTCTTCCCTGCTGGCGATGGCTGCTATGATGCTGGTTAAATTCTCAGCAGATACAGACTTTAGACAAGATGTGACACTAAAATAATACAAGAATTTAGTTCATTTATTTTGTAAAGGAGATAGCCAGATCATTGACTCATTAGGAAATTATTTTTATGTGTGTGTTGTATATGTATTTGTGACATCAGCTCAGAGATATGATGTTCAACCCCCATGAACAAAAGTGACCAAGAGATTTTGGAGGCAGATCCGTGCAGCAAAAATGCACAGAATGTGGGTAGCAGCCCTTGTTCTAAACCACTGCTTCAGATTGCTCCCTGAGTCAATCTCTCAACTCTGTTTTTTCCATTACCTCAGTTTAGAGCTACACCTACCTAGAGGTCTGGTAATCGTCAAATCAAATAATTATTTAGAAATACAGCTTCTAAAAATCAAATGTGTAGATCAAGGAGACATAGTGTCTATGAACAATGGAATATTACTTACTTAACAAAAAAGATAGACTCATTACATTTGCAGCCAAGTGGATGGAGCTGGATGTGATTATGATAAGTAAAGTTGTCAAAAAGAGAAAGAAAAATGTATGATATCACTTATATGTAGTATGTAGAGAAACCAAACAGCTGGTCAACTAAAGTCAAACTCAAAATGTAACCCTTGAAAACTGACTGTAGAACTGAGTCATACAGAGAAGGGGGAGAAATGAGTGCAAATTTGCAAAGGTACAAAACAGTCTATGGTGGTGGACGATGGGTGAGTTGGTGGTGGGTGCACTGTGATAACAATACCTGAAGGGGGAGGGACCCTACAGTTCCAAATTACAGGCAACAATGTAAATCAGTGTTAACTTAAAAAAAAAAAAAGATAAATACAAAGAATAAAATCTTTCATGTTGGGCATTAACTCAATGAGTGAAAAATGTATAGGAAAGTACTTATACTATATAATTGAGACGTGTTAGATTGGTGTAACTGAGAAAATGCTGGAATTGACAAAAATGGATTATATACTAACAAACTGTAATCTTTTCATCATGGATTAAGGCCATCATAACTGTGTGTGTTGGCAATCCTTAATTCTGCAGACAGAAAGATTTTGAAGGGTACCATCCACAATAGTACCCTAGTGACCAAAAATGTTGCTCAAACAGCATTTATAGAATGAATGAATAAATAAAAGATGTATAAACTATACTTTCTACCCATCTTCTCTAGCCTTATGTAGTCTGTGACAATCATAGACACATTCTGTCCTTCTCTCTTCCTCCCTTCCTCCATCTCTCTCCCCAAACACAGACACACAAACACACACACAATAACATGCACATATGTGCACATTGAGTATTCTAGCAATGTTCAGACCAATAATTTGAGCAAGGTACCCTTTCTTTACTTGGTGGGTAAAGTCAGAAAAAGATTCTGTAAAGCCTTTGGTGCCGAACAGGATTTTCTCTCCACATCAGTTTTAGATGATATCTGTGATCAAAGAGACATATGCTGTTCGTACGCTTCCTCTGTACTTCAGAACTGGCTGTGACCTGGAGGGTGTACGAATGCCCTTATGTGGTTGCCTAGAAACTTTGGCTGCACAAGTGTCAACTTTCTTTCATGGCTCTAAGGGAGAAGGAGCCTCACAGAGAGCGCTAGACTTTGTAGAAGAGGAAAAAAAGGTCCTTGTGTGTTTTAAAACAAGTGTCTCACCAGGAGATAATGGTCGAGCTGTGGGTTATAAATGATGCATTTTGTTCTTTTCGTCTTGCTGATGGCACAAGGGAAAAAAAAAAGTTCATCTCTCGCTTATCAAAATACTGTGACATTTCTTCTTCCACAGGAAAATTTTCAATCACAACCTTCTGCAGCAACCGACACCAAATTGAACAATTCCAAAACCCTACAGAGTCTCATTAAAACCCTTGTTTGACCTCTATTCTTTTATGCACTTCCCTCAAAGTAAAGCACAAACACAGACCCTCACCAAAATTTGCCACTCATTTCCTTCATTATTTCTTTAGCAGCGCATCTATTACTTAGGGGGCAAATAGTCTGCCTTGGTTCTTGTTCCATTAATAATATTTGAATTGTCATCAGCACAGTTATTTATAAACTATCAGTTTTATTAGGCCTATAAACTTTGATGGAGACCAGCTTTATGAAGTTTCCCTGAAAGTAAATATATTTGGAAATATATATAAATATGATAAAATTGAGAGCACCTTTCTGTGCCAGTCCCCTGAGGAGCAACTCATGAATATTAATTTTTAATTAAATCGTGTGTCTCTTTAGTTTTAGATAGTCATTTGAAGGGAGACATTTTTGCTCTCCAAACTGCATGTTCCATGTGTAAAATCTAGACTGGTGACTTGGTCAGTGTCAGATCAATAGGTATAAGGATTGTGTAACTCAATTTTCAAGTACAGAGTGCTTGGCAGTTAGGCGATCCAATTCCCATCTCCTGAGAGTATACTGATTTTGTAATTTTTATGAAAATAGGCACAGAATTCAGTATTTAATATCTCTCAGTTGCTGCAGACGTGTTATATTAAACTTACCCCCCACCTATCTATAGGACAAACTGATGTGGTGATGTGCCCAGACACTGGCTTTCAGAAGCCTCCAGGTAGCGGTGTTATGTTAGCCCACAGCAGGTCAAGTGGAGACCTATCACAGTGAAAAGAATCCATGCTGAAATCTTTAATGACTGTCCACTTAAAAATTTCATTTTATTTAGTGGACATATTTTTATCAGTCTGCTTTTCCCGATAAATCCTCAATAAATGTCGAAGGAATGACCCCACATAGATGCAAACTGAATTCATGTATACATAAATTTTGTCCTTTGTGGCTATAAATATTTTCTGATAGATTAATTGTATTTTTACATAAAATTGAGATGGCGCTTTCTTTTTTAAATTAATTATCTTACATCTTTGTTAATTTTTTGAATAGTATTTCATTTCTCCCCTTCAGTGTACTCACTTTTTAACTTCAGACTTTCTTACTACAGTTAACGGAATTGACACTGCCTTTTTAGGGATAATTCTTTCCCCTTTTCCTTGGAAACCTTCTAAACATGTTCTGCCATTTGCTCTTCAGCATTTAAAATTAATATATGTACTTAATTCACCCAGAACTTTATAGCCAATGCTAGTAAAAAACTATAAAAATCAAAGGAAAAAATAAGGACATGAAATGAAATTTGGGGTTCTGTCATACTGCCACATTTTATTTTCTACTATGAAAGATATTCAAGAAAAATGTTGCATGCAGATGAATGTTCATAACTGGTGTGAAGAGAAGATATTAACTACTAAATGTAGTTTTTAATATATTTTTAAGTTGTTTTCCTACTCCAAACAGGTTACTGGCTACCCTTTTCTATATTTACTTTTTATATGTACTTTTTATATGTCTTAAAAACAGTGAGAATAGTTATCAACAGTGAAGTATATTAAAAGGGAGAAAATCAGTTCCAAAGAAACAAGTTTGGATAAAACACTCAGTTTACATAGAAAAAGAAATCTGTGGTTGAGAGTCTC
This sequence comes from Galemys pyrenaicus, assembly GCA_019455555.1. NCBI lineage: Eukaryota > Metazoa > Chordata > Mammalia > Eulipotyphla > Talpidae > Galemys > Galemys pyrenaicus. Next base: position 5,754,902 of record JAGFMF010011395.1, on the reverse strand, counting down.
AAGTAATAATAGGAACAAATGTAATAATGCTTATATTTTACTTCCATAAATCATATCTAGTTTGTATACTGTCCCAAGTTGGGGTACAGATGTGTTTATACAGTCACAGAAGGACATATTTCTTTTTCTCTTTTCTTATAACCTGAACCTTATTCCTGTTCTTCAGGTGGTGAGTTTTTTTCATTTATAAGCTGTGGGGCGTGAATGAGTTAATCTCTCTCTGCCTCAGTTTGTTCATCTTTAAAATAATAATGACAGTTTATTTCATAGGTTTATTTGGAGAAAAGGTGTGTGAATGTTTGTACAATGCAAAAGAAATTACCTGGGGCTTAGAACACAGTATGAGTATTTGTTAAATAAATAAATCTAGCATTCCTTTATCTGTATAGACTTAAGAAACTTCACAAAAAGTGTTCCTAGGGACAAGGAATGACTCAGCTTGTACAGTAACTCAGTATTTTTGAAAATATATTCTCTTTGTACAACCTGTGAAATATCAAAGACTTTATTTAGAACTTCAAAAGCACCTCCATTTTCACAAAGACTACCTGGCAACTGGTTGAGGGTGAGGGAATGTCAACTTTTTTTAGGACAGAAGTATAGACATTTTGGATACCAAAAATAACTGCATGGATATTGAAAAATAGGTAAGGAGTGGAGTGTTTTGGGGTTTTTTTGAAGTCCTACAATGAAATTTACAAATTAGAACTGAAACAAAGAGTTGGTCTTGTTAAAGAGGACAGTGTAAGCCATGTACCCCTTTTCATGCCCTCTCTTATTTTAAGGTGATACAGACTCATAATAGATGGAGCATTTAGAGATCCAGAGCTGCTTTTCGGGTTCATGTTGAGCTTCAAGATTATGCTATTCAGATGAACCTAGCCTAAGCAACCCCTGGTAACTAGCTGAAATGCAGATTCTTAGGCTCTTAGACTTACTGAAACAATTCATATTTAAAAAAATTTACAACCAGAATTCAGTCATGAAAAATGTGATGCATTTCATATAAGCATTAAACTTACACTTTTGTAGAATTATAGAGCTGCAAAGGACTGAAAAATCAGCTAATCCGACTGATTTATTTTCTAGTTCCATGACTATAGGAGAAAGTTGTTCAGTACTTGCTATGTGCCAGATTTGGAACTCAACATGGGATTTACAAAGATAGATAGGATTGGACCTTGCTCTGGTAGCAGAGCTGGAATGCAAATGTATCAGCAGTCCAATATACACTGCGCTTCCAGATGCAGATCCAGAAAGTTGTGGAAGAAGCACTTGAGACTGGATGGGAGAATAAAGGAAGCCTTTCCACACACAGTTACTTTCAGATTGGGTCTTGAAGAATGAGTGAATGTGCCAGTAGATATGTGTAACTCCTGAGATTCTGCATTTCTATCAAATGGGTAAGACTACAAAGGGAACACAGTTAGAGCTTTGCATAACAAGTTCTATGGTATGGATGACTTGGGTATTAATTATATAACTTTCTCACAATTATGAGTCTACAAGTCTGAGAATAATGTATCAGCAGAGCAGTTTTTTTTAAAGGCTTCTCTGGTTGGCTTTTAGATTAGTATCTTTTTCTGTTGTCTCCACTTGGTCTTTCCTGTCTGTTTCCTTTCCTTGTTCTAATCTCCTCTTGTAAAGCAGGACACCATCCTGCTGGATTAGGGTCCACCTAGATGACCTCATTTTATCCTAATTACCTTAAAGGCCCTATCTCCAAGTCCAGTCCCATTTTGCGGTATGGGGATTAGGATTCCAACATTTGAGTTGATGGGGGATACAATTCAGCCTTTACTCTGGGGGAGTCTTGAACATAAATTTTCTCTTAAGTATGACTATAAATTCCTTATTTACATGATTACTATCACTATTTTATATTCCCAAGTTAAAGTCTAATTACTGAGTTTCAAATTTAAGAATCAGCATACCAAGTAACACTACATACTTTGCTTCTAAATTAAAGTACCTCAGACATTCACAGATTCACTGTTAGTTGCCATATGCACCTCTCCTACCACAGTGTTCCCAGAGTTCACCCTCAGTCAGAGCAATAAGCACATCCACTTAGAAAGAAACAGTTTTCCAAATAAAATGAATGTGAGCTCATTTTATGGAGAAGCATGCCACCATGATTTTTAGTTTATATGATTGTGACTATATTTGGATTAAATATTTGAATGATTAAATAACAAAATTGTGACTATCAATTTTTCAAACAGTAAAGATCATGCTATCATGTTAATGAATTATCATTCACAAGACATTTGTTCTTTGGTAGTTAACATAAAGAGATCATACCAATAATTATTTTCTCTCATTGGGACACTTTCTGTAATGTAAAAGCTATTACCCCCAGGGAACCAGCTATCCTAGACTCTCATAATCTTTACCAAAATCTCATAATCCTGGTGATCAAATGCATAACAAGCTGAGTTCTGTCACATGTTTTTGCTTCTGATCTATTGCCCTGACATGTAGTAGTTAGGTCACCAGTCTATTGAGAGTTAGGGTGCCAACATCACCAGGTTCTGATGAGAAATCACCTTGGTGAATGAGTGCAGGGCTAGATCTCTGGTCAACCTCCTTTCAAGAGGATGCCAGTCTTTTCTGATTAGGGCTCTATCCTTATGACCTCATTTACCCTTAATTAACTCCTGAAGATCCCATATGCATGTGCAGTCTCATTGGGGGTTAGGAATTCAATCTATTAATTTCAGAGTTTACATAATTTAGTCAGTAGCAGCCAGTAACCATTTATTGGGGCACTACTAAATACTAAATACTGTGCTAGGTACAGACTTCTAAAATATGTAAGGTATAAATCCAGATATAGTCAAACCTAACATGTTGGACCAATATTAAAATTTCATATCAAATGGTAGAACATACTTAAGTTTCCTGTGATATTAGTGCTTAATATATTTAATGAAGTTTTGATATTTGACTCATTCCTTGAAAAACAATTCTTAAAGAATGATTATGAAGAAAAACATGTCTACAGAAAGAATGCCTTGTTTTATATATTGATGTCATTCCATACTTCTAAGAATTTTTTAAGGTCAATTAAAAATATATATGTGATATCCTTGTCACATGATCAGGATGGAATCACTGGGAAACATTTGTCTCCGCTGTGAGCTCCTAATACAGAAAGTGAGATGTGAGTGTGACAAATCTGAGTGATAGCGAATTTTTTTTTTTCAATTTTACTGCTCTAGGGTTACAAGATCTAACTCTTACTTCTTCTAAAAGAAATCATTGTTTACATGTTTAAAAAAGTCAATGGAGGGCCTCCCCTGGTGGCGCAGTGGGTTAAGCAACGCACTACGATCGCAGCCACTGCAGCACGAGTTCGATCCCTGCTGCCTGCCAGGGCGGGGACCCACATGGTGCGGCAGACCTCTCCTGCTGTGCCCGCTGCTCCCCTCAGCAGTG
>JAGFMF010011395.1:5606515-5751411 GCA_019455555.1 Galemys pyrenaicus | reverse complement strand
TCCCCGCTCTCTGTGGTGAATCCTCTCACCCCCCCACACCTCTGGCCTGTGCCCCAGTGCTTGTATGCATAAATAAATAAATCTTTAAAAAAAAAAAGTCAATGGAAGTATTTTTTTTCTTTCAACACATTAATAATTCCCTGTTGTTATTGAAAGAAATGTTTGCCTTTTTAAATTAATTCTTCTGTTGGTTTTTTTTTTTGGTGTGGAATAAAAAAATAATACCCATAAATTCCTGTTGGCTTAAATGTAGTAATTATGCATTTTACATTTCTGTTACGTAGTTGGATTCATGGAATGATGCAATAGAGGGCATGAGGTACTTATTCTGCTGAGCATATTTCTAACTCACTATGGCAGGTTTAGTGGAGCTCTGGAAGAAACTAGAAAACAAGAGCATCATCAATAGCATTAAGAAGTTGTGACACAATGAGGCATGTAGCTAAAATTACAATATTGGAAGATTTGTGTGTGCATTGAGAAGGGATATGTGTCTATATTGCTGCATCAGTATTCAAAATCATACCTTTTTGTCATAAATTCTTGTAATGCTCCAGAAAATTGAAGAATGTGTAGAATTAACAAATCTGATTCATGTGTCAGAAGAAGAAATGGGCTCTGAATATATATCTTGACATTTATATTACACAAACAAGCCCATGTAGAAGACTCTTATGAAATACAGGTAACCTGAAACCGTTTTCCTTAAGTACTATGGAATAAAGACCATAAAAATAATATTTGTCTTTCCTATCTTATTACGCTCATAAACAGAGTTTAATCAAACTTGCCAATAAAGCACAGTTTTAAAAGAAGCTGTTTATAGGTTTGGGGGAAAACTGTGGTAGTACAGACAGGAATTCCTGCAAAATTTGTAAGGGCTAGTGAAAGAGATAAAACACTAACTTTCTAATTGCAGATTGATAAGAAATGTGTCACTTTTTGGGCAATTTTCAGACAAAACTAAGATCTCTTATGTACCTGGAGCATTTCTAAGTGAAGGAAATATATAACATATTTCTAGAAAATGTGGAAATTGTGTCATACCAGTAACCACCACATCCTGCAAGATCAGCAGAACAAAGAAACCTACATAATAACCCTGTGGCAACTCCCAAGAATTGATTTGTCCGGTCTCTTAGCTGTTCCTCCTCTCTCTTCCCTCATTCTTTCTTCTTTTTTCCTTCTCCTTTTCCCTTCCTTCTCTTGTTCTCTTCCTACTTCCTTCCCTCCTCTCTTCCCTTCCCAATTAAAAGTAAGTTCTATAAGATGATGAAATTTTTTCTCTAAAATAATGTCTTAAAAATGAATTGGAGTTAATTGCCAGAGATAGAACCACCACAGGCAAAAGTGACAGCCTGTGTATTGGCCCTTGTTCCTACGAGAGGCTCAATGAATAAAGGTGTGGTTGAAAGGCAGAGAAAAAGAAAATTTGGGTCTTAACAGTAATGGGAGGACACAAACTCTTTTGGCAAGGGGTACTATGGTGATCTTTACCATTTGAAAATGATTGTTTGGCTCTGTGTGGAGCACAGATTGGCGGGAGTCTGGAGAATGGCTTTCCTCTAAAAGCCAAAGGAAGTTGTGGCTATAGTAACAGCAAGTTTTCAGAGATTATTTATGTTGAGATCATAAAATGGCATCCTCCTAATACATGGCGTATCTCCTGAATCAGACGGCGTTTGGCTCGTCTGATTCTCCCCACAATGTTCAAATAAGGTATTGAGTCAAACATATGAAGGACTATCATTGGGGAATAAATAGACTGGAAATTCTAAATGGCTTTGCCATTGGCCTCCTTCCCATTAAATAAATAACTATTTTACATTATGATCCAGATTTCCATAAAAGCTCCATAATTCACAAAATAAGAAGTCTGTTTCCCAAGTAACCTTTGTGTTTCTATGCAGTATACATACAAAACTACAGTTGTGAAATTTTTTTAAAAAAAATTATTAATGAATGCTACCCGAGACTGTTCTAGTTGATGCAAAACTCTTATAAATCAATGATTCCAAAATTAGTCCTAATCTTGAGTAAGTACACTGAAAACCCAATAGACTTAAACCCACATATGATTCCATATCATAAAAGAAGACTGCTGAGGACATGTTTCAAGAACATACTCCTGTATTTAATATTTCAACATGTACTCCATCACACAAATGGAGTATCTTGTTTGCTTTGGAAACATGCCTACCTTTGTCTGACAGTCTACAGTTAGGAGTTTGTGGATTATAATCCTTTGCTTTGATTTCTCTGGCCTTTTTTCCAGCATTTCAAAGAAACTGCAATATCAGTCTCAGTCCTGGAAGGACTTTGAGGCTTTCTGAAAATTATAGTGTCTATATTCACATGATCATTTTAACCTTCCAGCTTACTTTAGATGCTCAACCCTGGAGGGAGAGTTTAGTCTGTCTGCTTTCTGATTAGAGTCATTCGTAAGCATGTTACATGGAATGTTGGAGATTTATGTTCATGAATTTCAGTATTCACAAATGACCACACTGTGACATTATTCTTAATCCTTTTTGACTGTTTGTTTTAAAAATTTGGAATTTGATTGTACTTTTCATATATTCATTATTTTCATACTGCATGACTGTGCACAGTTTTATGAAAATTTTAATTAGAGATGAAAACTTGTCTGCATAGGCAATAGGTCTTGACAGAGCCCTCTAAATTCTAGAGAATTATGGAATATTTCAAAGTTTTAATGAGCTCTAGGATGCAGTTTGAAATCACATAATAGTTTAAACAAATTTCTACATAGTAATAGACCTTGAATAAATTATGTATAGTTACTGTTAAGTTCTTAAAGAATAAAATGTAACCCACCTGAAGAAACCAGATCATATTGGGGATATTGCCATTTTAATTTTGCTATTTCATAATGAATGTGGTCTGCTTTAATATTTATGTTAATTTTTCCATACTGTGTTTTCTTTAGTATCAAAGTATTATTATTGTTAGTATATTTTTGATTATGTTAAAAGGTAAAAAAAAATTTATAAGTATTAATGTTTTTTGCCAAGTTTCTTTCCCCCTTCCTGTCTCCTTCCCACTTTTCTTGGTTTAATATGGAATCTTATCCTTTTTTATGCTGCACTCCTCAAGTTGAAGGTCAGGGAGGACTTTCATAATGTTCAGTAAAGAAAACATATTTCTGTTAAGAACTACTTTTATTTGCACCAAGATAATGGGGTCTCTGTCTATGTTACAAACAATGAAAATTCTTTGAGATGATTCAAAAGACATATTTATGAACACAAGACACATTGTTGGCTATAAGTACTGTTTTCACTTGTGAACAGTGAATGTGATAGCAAGAAGATTGCATACCTTTAGCATGATTAGTGCTAGGGAGACTCATATTAAAATGTGGAGGCAGTCAGGGAAGAATGGGTGTCAGAAAGGAAGAATGATAGAACTAAGGCACCGTTTGAAACCTGTAGGAAGGCTTTGGAATGCCTCCAACAAGATGGGCATTTTTTTAAAAATATTTATTTATTCATGCATACAAGAGCTGGAGTACAGGCCAGAGGCATGAGAGGTGAGAGGATTCACCAGAGACAGAGTGGAGAGCAGAACAGGCAGATCCACCAAAACACACTGCTGAGGGGAGCAGCGGGCGAGGCAAGAGAGGTCTGCTGGGTCATGTGGGTCCCCGTCCCTGGCCAGGAATCGAACTCGCGCTGCTGTGCAGTGGTTTTTGTGCAGTGGTTGCTTCACAGTGCGGCGCTCAACACGCTGCGCCACAAGGAAGGCCCAACATGGGTACTTCTAACATGGTCAAATCAAGTGCCTTTACCCAGTGAAAGCATCTTCCCTTGAGTTGTAATGTGTCAGCTATGGTATTTTTATTTTTCCTACCTTGTAATTGTTGTATTTCATTTATTGACATGGTGGGTTATGGCCACATATTTTTCAAATCAAAGGGATAGAAATGAATTTCACATTCTTTTTTGTTTCTAGTCCCTTTGTTAAATTGGATCTCATAATCATGACCAAATGATTGCTCTATTTTAGTCATAACACTTTTTTTTTAAAGATTTATTTATTTATGCATACAAGAGCTGGGGTACAGGCCAGAGGTGTGGGGGGTGAGAGGACTCACCACAGAGCTGGGAGCAGAATAGACAGATCAACAGAAACACACCGCTGAGGGGAGCAGCGGGCACAGCAGGAGAGGTCTGCTGCGCCATGTGGGTCCCCTCCCTGGCCGGCAGCAGGGATCGAACTGGTGCTGCAGTGGCTGCGGTTTGCTTCATAGTGCATTGCTTAACCCACTGCGCCACCAGGGAGGCCCCTAGTCATAACACTTTTAAGATGAAAACCTATCACAGTCTTCTTTTTAAGATGATAAAATATTGTCCCTAAAATTTTTACTGTGCTATGATTGATATCAGTGATACTAGAGGTAATTCAGGTTTCTTCTACTTCTATAAAAGTGCCTGTTACCTGTTCTTTCTTCACTTAGATCAAAACTAATAAACCAGGCTATCAAAGTATATAATCTTTGTTAATAACGTCAACTCTCAAATCAGGGATGGATTATGTAATTCTCTGATAAGAAAAGAAAGCCAAGATAATTTCTGTGAAATCTTATAACTGCTATAGGTCGACAACAAATCATTGTAAATGAAAAAGGTGTTTCTTACTAACTTGAAAACTAGACATGTGGGGCCCTCCTTGGTGGCACAAGGGTTAAAGACTTAGTGCTATCAAGCTATCTCCAGCCACTGCAGCAGGAGTTCCATCCCAGACCAGGAAGCCTATCCACATATGGCATAGCAGACCCCTCCTGCCTTGCCTGCTGCTCCCCTCAGCAGTGCATTTCAGCAGATCTGCCTGTTATGTTCCCCCTCCCCCATGTCTCTGGTGAATCCTCTCACACACATCCCCACACACACGTCTGGCCTAAACCCTAGTTCTTGTATGCATAAATAAATAAATCTTTAAAAGAAAAAAAAACTAGACATGTTATATTCTTAATGATGTAAAAGTGATATTGAATACGCATCCCTTAAAAATGAGCAGTTAGATATATGCATTCATTTTAAACTCCATGGCAAGTCACTTAATCTCCTTAACTCTTTGATTCTTCAAATATAAAATGGGTATAATTATACTCATCAGATTATTTTGATGATGAAAGAAACTATTTTCCTAAAAACTCTTGACAATGGTAGCTTAAGTTCTCTTCTTGCCTCCTTTATACTAAGTGGGAAGAAAACTATTGTTATTCTAAAATTGTAGATTTTGTTTACTCTGGCTACTGGTAAAATGTTATTTCCCTAGTTCTGGAAGTATACCCTACCCTTTATGGTAAAGACCATTTTACTTTTCAACATTTAATATTTCAGTTGGTATATTGCCTGTCCCAAACAAGCCACAAGATACTAGAAAGTTATTATTAATACAAATTTCAAGACTTTGTGATTTTGTTCATTTTTTTGGTTACTAGCTTCTTAGAATTCCATGGTCATTTCTGTTTTTTGATCTTTATAAAATTGTGTTTCATTTTGAATTAAAGCAGTGAGATGGCTCTTGTTTTCCCCTGTCTCATATACCTGTTGTTTATCTGTTTATTCCAGGAATATTTTCTTGTCCACAAAAGATAGTTTGGAATGGCTGAACATCTCAGTAGTATGATTTCACAGTCAATATTTATTGCTCACAAAATTCCTATATACTGTTCTAGAGTGATAGATAAATGGTATTTCATTGAGCTACCATAAATGGTAATATATTAGGGCTTCTATACTTCAAATGACTTTATGTAAAGCCTTCATTTGATTCTAAAAGGAGGCTGGTGACACAATGAAGTTGCTGAAAGGAGACACACTGGAGATTTACTATGCAGAGAATCAGTGTTCTTTTATGCAACCACTAAGACCACCCACATATGGAAATCTACTTAGAGTAAACATCATAGGAGTGACTTTCTACTACAGACATTTTAATACACTGCACATTTGAACCCCAGCTGCCTTGCAGTGACTACACATTGTGGAAAAGGGTGAGGCTTGTCTGAGTCATATTTATTGTCTACGAGACAATTTTTATGTGTAGTCATGACTATGATAGATAGTAAACGAACCCATAAAACTGACCTTCAACAATTTACATGCACCTTTGTGAGCTGGAGGGAAGAGGCTTAGATTTATTATATATCTCTTTTTATTGCAAAGTTATAATTATATTGGTTGAGGAGATAGTCACTGGGTTCGATACACCAAGTTGTCCAGCATTAGCCAGTCAGATCATGGGCTATTTGTAACATTTTATAAATGTTAATTAAATCTCTTAAGTGTACCTGGAAGAAAACTGGGATCTTTGACCTTTCTCAGTTATATAACTATTTATTTTAGTACTTATTTATGTTTCCCACTCCTGCCCAAAGAAATTGGATTTTATACAATCTCAAAAAACCAGAATACTCAGTCTATTATTTTAATAATCCCAGAAATGCTATTCATTAAATCAGGTTTTCCTTAGTAATTTTTTAAGTTTTACTTTGGATTATTGTATCCAGATTATTTGCAGCTCTCTCTTTTCCTCACTTTCTCAATCTTTCTTCTCCTCTCTCTGTCTCTTTTTCACTTTTGAGGCTATCTTTATTTCTCTCTGTGCTCTTTTCTCTTTTACTCTCTCACCCTATCCTTCTCTCTAGTCCTTGTTCTCCCTAATCCTCTCTGTCTCCTCTCTTCATGCTTCCTTACTTTATTTCAAGATGAAAGACTTTTTACATGATAGAATATTTTTATACAAAAATTTAGTAAAAAATAGTTTAGCTAGAGACTTTGGGGAAGTCCAAAATATATTCAGAGTAATTTCTTTAGAGGATGTTTAACATGTAACATTGATATTTATAGATATCTCAACGAACAAGCTTTTCTGAACATGGTGGAATGACTTAATTTCATTAATGCTCAGTCTTTTTCACTCCTTAAATGGAAATAATCTGCTTCATATGGTTTTTATAACAGTTAAATGAGATAATACAAGAATGAAAACTAACTCAGTAAATGCCTAGGCATAATGGGTTATGGAACAGGTCTATTATTAATAAAAACTTTGCTAAAATTACTAAAATCTAATTAAACATTCTTTTGATAAATCTAAGCTTAATGGATTTAATCCTTTTCTTGAAATTTTGTTTGGGAAACCTGCTTTAAAAAGAAGCCTACTTGATTTATTTAAAGGAAGGTATGTTAACATACATGTTATTATTTAAATGTTAAAAGCAGATTTTACATGTCAAAATTATTTTTGGTAGACTGCATGCTTATTTCACTTGTAGATCTCTTCTACAAGTATCACACACATAAAAATGCAATATGAATGTATGATTGAAAATAAATGGGGCCCTATATTCAGAAAATCATAGCTGGAAGTTCTTTTCCCCTTTGCTTACATTTTAAATTGTTTAAGTCAAAAAATGTTTATTAATGTGGAATCTGTTTTTTACATTATGCATCATTTCATTTTAGTACCTCTACATGACTGATTGATTTATTTATGTATACAAGAGCTGGGGTATAAACCAGAGATGTGGAGGGATGGAGCAAATGAGACGATTCACCAGAGACAAGGTGGGTAGCTGAACAAGCAGATCTACTGAAATACACTGTTGAGGGGAACAATAGGCAAGACAGGAGAGTTCTGCTGCATCATGTGGTTCAGCTCCCTGGTGAGGATTTAACCTTTTGTGCCACCAGAGAGACCTTGAAAAATTTTCTTTGGCTTGAGGTTTTGGTAGTTTTATTATTGTGTACTGATCTGTAGGATAAATTCTCCAGAAACATGGATTTGTCTCAAAATTAGTCATCACTGGGCCACTGTGGTGGCGCAAGGGGCTAAGCACTGCACTATGAAGCATCCACAGCCACTGCAGTTCAATCCCCTGGCCAGAGAGGTGACCCACATAGCTCAGCAGACGTCTCCTGCCTTGCCAGCTGCTCCCCTCAGCAGTGTACTTCGATTAATCTGCCTGTTCTGCTCCCAGCTCTGTCTCTGGTGAATCCTCTCACCCCCCACACCTCTGCCTATACCCAAATTCTGTATGCATAAATAAATATTTTTTTTAATTAGACCTCTCTGTCTTATTTATAAACCACTGAAAAGGGAAATCTCCTGTATTATGTCTACTTTTAGAACTATGCTAAGTTTTAATATTATTCCTGGTATAATATTTTTCCTTTAGTTCATGCCCTATGTTAGACCTTATCAGGCACACTATACCATTTTTATAAGAACCCCATATGATAGATGCTATTGCTCTCATTTTTATAAATGAGAATTCTGAGTTTCGTTTAACTATTTTATCACAAAGTTGTTAAATAGCATAGCTGGAGTTCAAACCCATGTCCATCAGACTTCAAAACATATTCTCTTTCAATTTCACCATGCTGTGCCTGTACTTTTAAGTGAAATATCATGAATATCCTGGATCAAAGAAGAATCTTTATATTGCAGGAAACACTTGACTTATTGAACAGACTTACAGATGAACATACCCATTTAAATGCATTTACATCTTGCTTAAAGGCAGTACTTTCCAAGGAAACTGAAAATAAGCAATTAGATTTAATTCACTTGTAGGTGTACACCTAAGGCCATACCTACACCAGCCAAATAAATGGAGATTTTAGTATCTTTCACCAGGGAGCAGTAATATCTGTGTTGCCACTTTATGAAATGTATAATCTTACAATATATTTCCATTTAAAACAGTGTAGAAGATTAAATCCATTTCAGCAATGTATTTCTCATATTTCATGATTTTATTGCAGTATTGTAATGACTTTATCTGCCTTAGTATAGCATCAAGATTTCACAAAAGGAACAGATGAGAAAATGGACACCAAATGTCTTTTAAATCACTTGCATTTTGAATTGTGAATATTTTTAAATGTGCAAAGTCATCTTTTCCAAAACAAACTGATATTTGAAGATTAATAATTTCATAATGAGTATTATGGTTAAATTTCCTTTTATACAGGGACATAAGCAGTTACTATTTCAAAATTAGCACTTGGAAAATATGGCCCAAAATTACTTTTTTCACAGTCAGTAAGAAAATGAGCAGACTCCAAAAAAGGAGTATTTTATTATTTATGCAATTATGGTTCTTACATGACAAATATTTTATAGTAAGTGTAATTAATTTTTTACTGGCAATGGATTCCAAATATTATAATAGAAATTCTAGAAGTCAGCAGTAAATATTGAAAAGAGAAATGCTGAATTGTTCATCTTCGTTTCTTCAATTAATGAATTGGGTATTTGAACATTTAAAATAATTTCTGTCCTTACAATTATTTAAAACCTAAAGAGATAGATTTTATATTTGCTTCAGTTTGTGGATTATTCCATTTATAATGGGATGGGCTAAAACCATTTTGTTAGCCATTTTATTTTTGCTAATTAATAAATAATAGTTAAATAGCTCTCAAGTTTATAAATCTATTTCAGCTGAACTTTATTTGAGATAATTACTAATTTATGTGTAATTGTGAGAAATAATTCAGAAGTCCTTTTACACTCTTACCAGTTACCTCCATTATAACTTCATAAATAACACTTTGTGGTATTATATGTGAGTATTTTACATTGATACAACCTATCTTATTTTGATTTCTTCAGTTTTATTCATACTTGTTTGTCTGTGAATATATATGTTTGTGAGCATCTAATGTATAATTTTATTTAGAACTGGAAGCATTGCCAGGGAATCAGATAGTTCTCAGGAGATTAAGCTATAGCTAATGTCCAAAAAATGGTTACTGGCTAGAGTTCCACTGAAATAAAAGATCTTGGTGACATTAATAGACTATTTGTTTAGCCTGATTTGCATGTCCATGATTAGAAGTTAAATAAGACACTCCTAGATTAAAAATCTGAAGTTTTTTTTTTTTTAAGATTTTATTTATGTATATAAGAGCTGGGGTTCATACCAGAGTCCAGGGAGGTGAGAGGATTCACCAGAGACAGAGTCTGGAACAGAACACACAGACCAACTGAAACACACTGCTGAGGGGAGCAGCAGGAGAGGCAGGAGAGGTCTGCCACTCCATGTGGGTCCCCTCCCTGGCCAGTGGCAGGGATCGAACTGGTGCTGCAGTGGCTGCAGTTTGCTTCATAGTGCCCTTGCTTAACCCACTGGGCCACCAGGGAGGCCCAAAAATCTGAAGAATTTACCTCCACTTCCTTTCAAGAGAAGGGAAACACACAGTTCTTCAGCCTGCCTACTGACTTAGATTAAAAGAGTACATTGTTACCTTGGGCAGAATCATAAATTCAGCAACAAAATGGTGAGACTTTGTTGTATAACTAACTTTCCCTGACTCAGCTAGCTTATATACACTCATCTCCCTCTCTCTTTTTTGTTTTTTTTTTTACCTTGTCCTTATTCATATATTTACAAGTAGTACACCTATTTACAGAGCATAAAAAAAAATAATTTTCCAAATTTTATGTGATGTATCCTTTCCTTCATTTATTGTTTACATGTCCCTTAGCCAGTGTCATTGAAGTATCTCTATGCTTTTGCAAAGCATCTTCACACTCTCACTGCCCTCTTTGTCCCTCATTCCTTTAATCCTCTGTGTGTTCAAATAATATTTGTGAAATCTTTGTGTATAATAATAGTTCATATGAGTAAATTGGATTATTGTGATTTCTTCTTTCCAGAATCATGTAACTTGACCATAGTTAGCCAATCATTGACATCAATAGTCAACAGTCATATACATGTACACGCATAACACGTTACAGTAAGATACATATGCTGATAAATGTTTGTACAGGAAAAAAGAATGTAAACAATTCTAACTGAAAGTGGTAGATTGTTATTGAAGGCATTTTGGAGGACTGCTTCTTCATGTCCACTTTTGGTGTCCTACACAATATTTTTACAATATATGAGTTACAAAATCAGAAGCTAGTAAACCAACCAGTAAAATTTCAAAATGTAACATTAGGTTCCAAAATAAATTTCTTAATTCAAGAGGTAGGAAATCTGGAGTAGTTTGAACTGCTAGGGGTTGGTCAGTCTTAACATGGATATTAGACTATTTATAAAAGAAATGAAGATCTGTCAGTTTTCATTTCATTCAGTAGAATATATTTATGACTAACAATATTCTAAGTGAGGTCAAATGAGGATCGCCATAATTTGTAATTGGAGTCTTCTTTCACCCTGCCCTAACGATGTTGCCCTCTTCTTTTCTTGTAATTGCATTGTGTATATGCAAATTAATTTCTCTTAAGTGCTTTAGAATTTATTCTATTAAGTAGTCTCATTTCAAAAATTGTTTGTTATTCCCTTGCTTCTAGAAGCTCCTGTTTCAAATTCCAGCTTTAGTACTGTTAGCTTGATTATAATTCCATATAATCTAAAGAAAAGAGGTTCTACTCTAATTCTGTGTTCTGGTGAAAAGGAGAAGTAATAGCTTATATGGTTGCAATTAAATATAAAGGTGAACTATTTGCTTTATTGTAAACATGCGTTAGGTTTCAAGTATTGCCTTAAGGATCTCCTTGAGCAGAATTATTTAAGGAACATGATCTGCAAAATGGGCAATGATTACAGGACAGGATACAAAGATGATGCTTAGCCATGTTTGTTTAACAGATGAATGTGTGTGTGTGTATAAATTATTATGTTTCTGTACAGCTTATGTACAGAAACCATAACATTCCCTTTTTCATGTGGACTAGTAATAACTAATGGGAAATACAGTCATTGTGTAGTAAGTCTGACTTTCTCTTACTTTGTTGGCTTGTGAGATTTAAAAAGGAAAAGTGAGTAATATATTTAAAGATATTGTTTCTTCCTGACTATATTTCATTTAGGTATAGAGGCTCTCAAATTATTGGTCAGATCACCAAAAAATAGTGATGATAGCAATGAAATAGTTTAAGTATATATTTTCACAGGAGTCTGTTTAAGAATTAACTTTTAATATTGATAGAGATTTATAAGTTTGAGAAGTTATATTTCTTCAAAATATTGTAATTTAGAATACTGCCAATTAGTCCATCAATAAATTAAGATTGTTCCTGATTTTATAATTATTCTTATTCAGTAGAGTAGTGTTCATTAAGGGCTTCTATTTCCTTCTTTCTAGTAGCTCTCTCTCACATAGCAGATGATTATTGCTATTTTTCCATTTTAATCAAATCTCTTCCATACTGTCACTTATTTAATTGCATTAATTTGAACAAAGTATTGAGTTAAAAAGTAATAGGAGGTAATACGTTTGTCTTCATGAAATAACTTAGAAAACAAAAACAATATTCTCAAAAAAGTAAAGGAGAGTATGCTAACCAATACAAATGCCTTTGCTTTCATATAAGTTGTTTACCATAGTCAACACTGATTTCCCAATTGCTCCTCCTAAGTTTTTTTGTTAAAATCAGACCACTAGGTAAAGGGCTCGATGTAATGTCTGGTACATAATAAGCACTCATTACATGTTAAAGTTTTGTCTTGGTTATCTTATAATTGAGAATATTTGCCGACACAAGTGAAAAGTTGTTCTGATGGCCATTAAGGTAGAGTAACTTTTCCATTGTTTCAAATATGGTTGCCAAGGTTGTTTTGTTTTGTTTTTTCCCCCTACAAAAGCATAAGCTAATTTCTTATTTTCTCTTCTCTGGAACTCTGTAATGTCAGGATATTGTCAGTGCAGCAGTTAATCCTGATTATCTAGCAATGCAATAGATGATTCACCTTTCATGTTACCCTTCAAAGCTCTGTACCTTTGCCTGACTTAGATTTAAAGTAAAATAGAAATGCCAGTGTGGGTTTACCATGGGTTGGATCTCTCTATTATCCGTTCAAGTAAATCCAGCTGACAGGTTGCTCATGTCACCTTTTGAATTCAGTACAATTGTTTCTACCTCTGTCTTCTTCATTTGTGAAAAGCTCTGGCTACTTATGTTTGTCAATCCAGTCTACATATTGTATGCAAGTAGTTTTTATGCATATGCTTCATTTTCCCTCTCAATATCCTCAATTATAAAACACTATGATTATATTGATAGCATTTATTGAGTGCTAACTATATGTCTTTGCCTGTATGGTCTCGTGTTTACAACATGGAAAGAACAATTAGGAAATTTAATTGATGGCAAGTCAGTGGATACGCGGTATGGTCTGGTACTCAAGATGGTCAATAAAGTTTTTCTCATCTGATCTGAATTATTGAATCCCAAGAGTGTATATAATACTCACTTCTAATGATTTATGAAGTCAATGTAAGGAATTTGTCCAATTTAATTGAAATGTGTTCCATTGATCTTGTCCTTAATACCTATACATGGAATTATTTCTTAATGTACTCATAAAAATATCATAGTTTCCTTTTTTAGGTAAGGTTTATCTTATCAAAGAATACAAAATTGTGGGACATTCATGCATTTGGCAGAGAAGAAAATATTATAGATTATTATTATAAATTGAAGGTAAAATGCTTAAGTCCTCATTCTTATTACAGAAAATCATTACATTGATGCTAGGTAAGACTTGTGCATAAAATTATTTCCATAGTGCAATATCTGCTCTATTTTAATTCTTTTACAGGCAACTGACCTTTAAGATGAAAAATATAAAGAAACCAGAATCTGTTTTCCAAATTCTATTTACTATCTATTATTTAAATTATATTAGTGAATCTAGAGAAAATAAATCAGAAATTATTTGCTAGTTTAGTTATCTTTATATCCATTTTCCTTTAAAAACAATAAGAACCTTATTTTTTAAAAGATTGATTTCTTTATGCATAATAAATAAATCTTTATTATGGTGTAGGCCAGAGGTGTGGCAGGGTGGGAGGGGAGCAGAAGTGTCTGGGGCAGGGGTGAGAGGATTCACCAGAGACAGAGCGGGGAGCAGAACTGGCAGATCTTCTGAAGTACACTGCTGAGGGGAGCAGCGGGTGAGGCAGGAGAGGTCTGCTGTCCCCTGTGGGTTAGCGCCCTTGGTAGGGGATAAAACTTGTGCTCTAGTCGTGGCTGCAGATAGTTTAATAGTGCTGAGACTTAACCCCTGGCACCACTAGGGGGGCCCAAGAAACCTTTTTGAAGGCTTATCAATTCACCAATGGGTAAGTTTATATGCATTTGACAGATTATGAGTTATTTCAAACATACCTTATAGTTTCTAATATTTACTTAACAAAAACTAGTATTTTTTAAAAAAAGTCTTTTTGTTCATTGAAATACTGTTATTTAACATCTCTGTTAGTGTTTTGACAGTATTGGATTTCCCCTCTCAGATGTATTCAATGTACCCTTGCTTCCACCAAAGTACCCATAGTTTCCCACCATAGTGCATTATGTTCTCTCCCCACACCCCTGTTTCACTCTTCTTCTTCCTTCCCTTCCTCTCCCCATCTGAAAGCTGAAGATCAATGTTCAGTTTTCAAGTGTTGGTTTTAAAATTTTTCCTTGACCCTTTGTTTTTTTCTATATGCTGCTATGTGAAACCATCTAGTATTTATCTTAATTTAGGTATTTGTAAGCAACATCTATTTAAGAGTAGAGTTTTACAAATTTCCTTTAAATTTAAAATTTTGACTATGTGAGTATCCTGATGTGTAGTCATTAAATAGTACTCACGATAATAAAACTTTAGGAAATTTTTTAAAATATAGGTTGACTTGTTACATCAGATACAAGGTTTAGATCATTGTAGTCACTTCTGGGTATCCCATTCAATACCAAGATAAACCATTAGTTCTGAATGTGCTCATCTATTGGAGATCAAAAAACTTTACCTAGTACATCATAAAAACAGGCAATAAAAAGTATTGTTTCTATCTCTAGGCACTCAAAACCAAGAAAAACAGCAGATACGCTGATAAATGAGCCTACTTCTCTGCTCATCAGTGCTGGAGGTGATTGCTTCTAGTATCATAACCTTAATTTCAGCAGTTTATGTGAAATTATCAAAAACTGAACTTTCTAGGGTTGAAAATAGTTTTCAGATGATGGTAGTTTATGAGATATTTTCCAATATTTTTTAGAAATATCTTTTTGTCTTAAATGGACATATATACAATCTTGAACAACAGAAATTTTTACCAACAGATGTGATGATTATGGTCTTAAAACTGTTCTTTTACAACAAATTCCAGTCATTTGCGTCTTCTGGCTTGACAGTTCGTTTGTTTTTTTAAAAAGATTTATTTATTTATGCATACAAGAGTTGGGGTAAAGGCCAGAATTGTGGGAGGTGAGAGGATTCACCAGAGACAGAGTGGAGAGCAGAACAGGACTGACTGACTGAAACACACTGTTGAGGAGAACAGCAGGAGAGGCAGGAGCAGTCAGCTACACCACGTGAGTCCCCTCCCTGGCCAGAGTCAGGGATTGAACTGGCGCTGCAGTGGCTGTGGATTGCTTCATAGAGCAATGCTTACCCACTGCGCCACCAGTTGGGTTGACAGTTTTATCTCAAGCTGATGCTTTCTAATTCATTGCCTTATAGAGTTAACTTGTAACATGTGTTTAAAAATTTATATTGACATTGTATTTTGCTCATTTTTGAAAGTTTTTTTTTGACCTATTAAAGGAAGTAAATGACTTAAACTGTCTTTTGCCAGCTTCCCTCTTCTAATAGGCCTTCCTTTATAATTCTGAGTTAGTTGCACCTATTTCTTTTATTGCTGGTCAAATTTTACCACTTGCCTTTACCAAAAACTTCATAAGTTGTATCATCATTACTTCACTACCCTTAGAATAAATTATGTAAAGGAAGATCTTCATTAGATTCATTTTTATATTTCTGATATCTACCACAACCCCTCACATTATGTGTTCAACAGATGTCTTTGAATAACTAGTAAATATTTCCTTAAAAAAAATAGTTGAGTGTGAGTTTATGAATAAAATAGTCTGGAAAATAATCCTATCTGTAGGTGTTTACTTTTTTCTTAAGATTTATTTATTTATGCACGCAAGAGCTGGGGTACAGGCCAGAGGCTCTGGGTGTGAGAGAATTGACCAGACAGAGGCAGAGTAGGAAGAATAACAGGCAGATCCACCAAAATACACTGCTGACGGGAGCAGCAGGAGAGGCAGTAGAGGTCTGCCATTGCCATGTGGGTCCCTCCCTGGCCAGGGATTGAGCTGCAGTGGCTGTGGAAGCCCCACAGTGTGGTGCTCAACCCCTTGCACGTCCAGGGATGTCCCTCTACAGATGTTTAAAATTTGGTGAACTATTGTAATACTGTTAGGCCCTTACCCAAGTGAACATGTATAAATCTTCCAACCAAGGACCACTGCATAGAAATGATGTTTCAAGGACAGCTTCTTCTGTGTGAAGGGAATGCTCAAGCAGATCTGATCAGCAAGCTCTGACTTCATGAAAACTACACCATAATAAATAATATCTGCCTCCTTACCTTCTTTCTTCTTTCCCTCCTTCCACCTCTTCATACATACCCCTTTCCTTCCTTCCTTCCTTTCTTACATCTTTCTGACATTTCCAAAGTCCATATTCATGTTGGAAAGGAAAAGATCCAAGAAAAGCAAGAGGGAAGTGAGGAACTGTAGAGAAGGATAAAATATATATAATAGGTTTTGAACATATACTACATAGCCCAGAGTGTGCTAAGTAATATAGAAATATTTTAAAAGTTGGTGTACGTGAGGATGCCATATCTTCAATTTGTAGTCATTATGTATAATTTTACATTAAAGTTTTCTTCAGAGAAAGTGCTCTCAACACAAATGAGAAGATTGAAAGTTGTTTCATAGTGTTCAGAACACCTTTTTATACTTTGTATTCTTAGGGAGACAAGCTTATGCTAATAATGACATGGTATATTTAATCAGACTTTCAATTTTGTTGTTGCTTTTTCATCAGCACATGCAAGTCTATTAAGGAAAAGAGGTAAAAGAAAAGGGAGATGCCTGCATAGACACAGAGAGCTGCCCAGAAAGAAAGAAAAGAGCTGCCCAGACTTTCAATTTTTTATTTTAGTTTATTTATAACTAAATATTTCCTCTGAAGTCTGATCATCAGCATGGGAAGAGACACCCCGCTGCTTTAAAACCATGCATCTTAAATTTCTTCCCTGTGGAATGTTTGGAACAGAAATGTAGAAGTTTATTGTGAACTCTGATAATCAAACAATAATTTTGCTGCTCTTCCCCCTGTAAGTGCCTTCCCAGTGTTTTGTTTGTTTAATCTTTCCCACCACCTTGACGCCTTCAAAACTCGCCCTGTGGCCCCATGCTTCAGGCACTGACATTCGGCTTTCCAAATTGAGTGGCAGCTAATCTTATAAATGAATCCACTCTAATGGCTGCTGATATGATACTGGGGCTTGAGGTCAACCCTTCCACCTAGTTAAGTTGTTAAATTTTTTTTTAAAGCGTTAGTGTGATAAAGTGAAATGAGCATGAGAGGGTCAGAAAATCCAGGGGTGGAGTCCTAGTTGCACTACTAATTCTGTAACGTCAATCAGTTATTTTGGCTGAGAGCCCCAGCATAAACCACAATGGCCAAAATTATACCAACACTGTGTTTACTTCTCAGGGAAGTAACTTATTAAAATGTGTCTTCAAAAAGGGAAAAAAAGTACTATGCATATTAGAATATATAAATGTCTTCTTATCACAGTAGTTGGTTCTAAAGACATTAAAAAATGCACAGGCATGTGTTTGCACGCACACACATGTGTGCACACACGCACGTTGACTATTACATTTTCTGCAACTCTTCCAGGTAAAAACATTGCAGCATATCAAGAAAGTTCTAGGTAGAGAAATAATAAATCCATATAGAGCACAATAATAGGAAGAAAATGATGAAAAATATTAATTGAAAATCAAATAAAGCAAAAGTTCAAAGAGAGAGATCCCTTCTGAACTTCTGGCAAGGAGAGGCTATATGAATCACAGAAGTCTTCATTATAGGTAACACACTCTAAAAGATAGTACAGGTTAAACAGAACACAAATGAGGGCTTTTGGTTTTTGGGGTTTTTTTTGAGTCATATACCACACACCTAAGACCTTTAAATTACAGAAAGATCAGCTGTGTTCTGCACCCCAAAAAAGTATCAAGGAGTCTGCTTTATGCAAAATTGTTCTTGTCGGTTATGTATGACTTAAGAATATATACAACTGTAAAGGCACATGAGCATTACTAAAAGACTTCAAAATGATGAGTAAATGCTTGCAGTTCCCTTGATCTTAAGGACTTACACTTTTTGAAGTATTTTCTGAAATGAATACTATTTTCAGCAATACAGTTTCAAACTTTAGTGATTAAAAACTCAGTATTATAGCCTATGTATTAAATCTTTCCAGCAGACAAGTGCATTTCCAAACAAACAAACAAAAATTTGCCCACATTGTATTTATTGGACCTACAATAAGAAAATTAAGTTGTAAGTGCTTTCATGTTTAGTATTGTACAACCTTTATTCTTCCAAGTTTGGAGACCCACCTCTATGTTTTCATAAAATATTTCAGTATGATATATGGTGCCTGGCAATAGTTTCAGTTACGAGCTCAAATATTTAAGAATGTATATTCGTTGATGAAATGTTAAAATTTTAGTCTCTTTAGTCTATTTTTCAATCTGTTTATTAAAACTCTTTTAAAAGGTGATACTTATTCTTGTTCTCTGGGTAAATCATTTACAACTGCAATAGAATATCACTCTTAGACTTGTCTTGTATACATTTCTACTGTGCTGTGAGTTCTCCCTAGAGCACTTACTTCTCTCGACTAGAGGAAAGGCATTGAAAGTAGCGCTATGATTTCTTCCATGTTACTTATCATCTATGGGATCATTCTCACTTCCTTTGATTCTCTAATTTTGGGACCACAAAGGTCACCTCCCCACTCTTAAAGGGAGCTGTGCATAGGTGTTTTCTTCCAGGTGCAATACATCCTAATCACAATTAATGCTTAAGAATATTTATCTTTCAAAGCTTGTTAGAACATTTCTTTTTTATCTCCATCTATATTATCTCACAATGTAAAAATATGATATATCTGGGGTTATTATATGTGTCAAGTTAAAAAAAAACCTCATTAACCACGAAACAAGCATACATGGTCTTTAAATGTCAGCAGTGGCTTGTGAAAAGTTTCATTGTGTACCAACTATCTTCTTCTAAATTAATAAATGTGACGTATTAAAATGCATGCAATTTTGACAGACAAAAATGAATGTTTAGAATTTAGAACCACAAGATAGCAATGAGAGCCACTAGTGTTTTATATTAAATGTTATTTAAAAGCTAACCCTTGCTTCTTTTTTTTTTTTTTTCCATCAAACAGACTTCATGACTGATTTTTTTACCCAGAATTTCTCCTTTAGAGTTTGTCTTCCCAGAGAAAACAAATCTTCCCTGACCAGAACTCTGCAGGCCCTGCCCCTTCCACAGCACCCCTGCTGGAGGGCAAGCTTTTAGCTGTAGCCCCTTCCTGCTGCTTCCTGCTTCTGCCAGCCCAGACCTCTCTCCTGCTCCATGTGTTGCCTCCCTAAACCCTCACCTCCCAATGCATACCCTCCCTCTGCTTCTCAAGATTTGAATCAGGAAGTGGTATTGGGTCATCCTGAGACAAGAAGTGTTGTCTAGAAAGTCAGGGAGCGTTTTTGGCAGCAGAGAAGTGGACTGTGCCAGGTTTCTTAAGCAAATGAGCGATGACTCCCCCTTCTCCTTCCAGCAGCTGAAAAGTGTCCAGAAACTGCAGCTCCTCCTTCCAGTGACTTTTCCAAACATTTCTCTTCTTATAAACTAATGAACCAAGGGTAAAAGGTGGCAGTTTCTTGCTTACCATCTAGAACATGGTGTCTATGGATGAAACTTATTTGATAGGGGAATATGCAAATAAAGTCTTTCCAGTTATTTCAGATCATGGTGTTGTTTTTGAAAAGCATCTTCAATATTCTACTTTGTTAGACTGCTACTAGCTAGAACAATATTTTATCTCTTTCTCTCTCTTAAAGGTGATAATTTGTAGGTTTCATTGTGCCTTGGAATAAGAAGAGTACACAGGCATGAGATATTCTTGGAATTTATCTTTAAGACCAGTCTGAATGCTAAAGTAAAAGCTTCCTGAATTTGTAATAGAAGCCAGTATTTGGTATTAGATGCCAAAGTTTTGATTCTTAAACATATTGATATCTATGACTTCTTAGAAACTATAGCCAAAAGGATGCATTTTTGTATTCTTCAGAAATCTGTGCCTTAATGTACCATAGGTTTTAAGACAATTCCAGTGTCTTCTTGTAGAGTTTTTAGATACTGAATGCATCGTGTGAAAAGGGAATGTTTCTATTTTGCCACCACCATTATGTTATCTTTCTCAGTGCAATTACAAGCTAATTCAGGGCTCTTTGTGTTAGACTAATAGCTTCTGATTCACTGCTGTCACCCAGTACCTCTTCATGCACTTTTAATATCATCTGCAGTGCCCCCAGCACTTACCTAGGGTGAGCATTTTTCTCTAAGTAGACTCATCTTTGGCAAATCATTAATGGAACATCAAAAAGATCCCATCTGTTAGAGTTACATATGGCTAAGATCAGAATTATCAAATATCTCATTTTTTTCTTTATTCTTTTTTTCCTTTTTTCCCTTTCTTATCCACACAATAAATGTAGTTGTCAGCAGGATAAGTTCATGTGCCGGATAAGGTCACAATTTCATTTAGTGACAACTTCCAACAGTATAAACTTACAAGGTTCGATTTATTAAAGAGTCAGAAGGGATAAGATCACTGCATGGCCAGCCTGATTTATCAGGGTTTGACTGGAGTACTTGAATAGGGAACGTCGTATTTCAAGTTTATGGTCAAAACTGTAGTTTAGTGTGTGTTATGACTGTATGACTCAAAAATTGAGAAGGAAAATTAGAAAAGGTATCCCTATAAGGCGATTTGTAGCCACTAACCAAGCCCTGTGATTGCCTGTGCCAAACCATGCTTTGAAAGGGCTTCACATAGCACAATGTAATGGGCACTCTTTGTTTTAAAATGCACTCTCTGTTATGAATGCCGGAGGATGCACATATAGTGGTGAGACTACAGTTTGGCTCTGAAGATCATCATCAATAAATGATCTAACCCTCATGTGGATCTGGAAGGTAGCCATCAAATAGTTAAACCATAAAAAAGCAAGAGCTCTGCCATCCTTTAGCCATGTTGGCTGACTTTGAAAATGTTTTTAGAATCTTTGAGCACTTTTTGAAGTCAGCATGACTTCAGGGCTGTCCATGTTTGATACCAGAATGTATAATGTTTTCCAACCATGAAGAAAATATAAATATGGCTTTTGACACTATGGCCTTCTGCTATAGGAAGGACTGATAAACACTATGCAATAATTCATGTGGTGGGCTTAACATTTGGTTATATATTAAAACTGAGTTCAAACCAATCCAAAGTTTATTTTCAGAAATGAATATGACCTGTCATCTCATTTACTTGTAGCCATGTGTTTGTATGAAAGCCATGCCTGGACTTAAGGGATGTCCTGTCCTCTAAATTCCATATACTCTATTTATGTCATCAACTAAATGCTGAATTCAGCTGAAACATGATTGTCAATAATGATGCTAAAAGACCCATATCTTGTCTGTTCCCCTTAGGTGTGCTATACTTTTCATAAACTTTGCTTTCTAAAGAGGTATCAAAAAGGACGCTTAATTAAAAAGAAACAAAACAATGGCTTGATAGCACCTTCAGTGAAAAGCAGTTTGAGGGTATCTCCTGGGATATTCAGTATGTCTTTTCACCATTGAATTTCTTTTTATTTATGTAAAAAAGTGGGTTGATATCTTAAAAACTGCTGTATGGTGGTGATTTTTGACTTAGAGCTTTTTTTTTAAAGTGAAGTTATCATAAGTCTTTGAGTAATCACAGACTTTTAAAAGTATACATTATCAAGAAGATAAGAGGAACAGCCCTCAGCACTAACAATATTATCTTTTACTAAAATTGATTAGTCCATCTATGTGTCTCAAATATTTTGTGTGAACTTACCCAGCATGTTAAAAATAAGGCTTCTTTTTGAAGAATAGCTTCAAAAATATGAACAGGGCAGAGGAGAAAAAAAAATATTTTTCATCATGCTTCATATTTCACAGATGAGGTAATATATGTGAATGTAGTAAAATGTTGAAGAAATAAAAAGTATGGTGGTAATACAAATAGAAGAGACATAATTAAGACAACTGTTTTGTCTTCGAAATCAACTTCAGTGGTACGAATATTAAGTCTGTGAACTTAGGAAAATCTTCACCCAATCGACTACGTTTAATCTGTATTACAATTAACAATAAACTATATTATCAGAGAATAAAAGGCAATTAAAATTTACCTATAATTCAAAATGCTTATATTATTGTTCAGGTGAAAGAAGTTATCAAGGAGAAGTCACTGGGGGATAATTAAATGTATATTGTGTGGTACTATACTATGTCAGGAGAGTGCTAGGGAGGGAGTTTTTTGTGGAGTTCAGAAATATTTTATGAAAGAATATAGCTTTGGGTTGACCTTGCAAAGTGAGTAGAATTTATTAAAGCGGGGCAAGGATGATTTGCCTGCCAGATTCCCAGGACAATTCTCAGAAAGCTGTGGGAGTTAAACTGGGGATGAGGAAAAAGGTATGGTGAGGAAGACATTCCTGACTAGAGGGGAGACTAAGTATATTCTGTAGAGCAGAAAATAAAAGTCATCTGGATACTGAGGTACAACATGGGGGTATAAAGAGTCAGAAATAAATGCCTCAGGGACGTCAAAAGAGAGCTAGGGAAAGAGCTTGCACAAATGAGTAACATGGCAGTAGTGGAGTTTTAGTACATTTATCCTGTCAGGGATTGGGGTCTGGCTTGGAGTAATAGAGTGAATTGAGGCTGATTGGTCATCCATATTTGAGTTGATAATGACTTGGGAAATGCTGATAAAAAGATGAATTAGGAGGTAGTAGAGAGGAAGGTAAGTCGAGGTCTGGGGTATAATTTGGATACAGGGGATAAAGAGGGAGTGTGACAACAGAAACAGGTGCTGGCTTGAGTGATGGTTGGAGTGTGTGGACATGCTCTCAGAATGCTTCGATGTGTTTGGGTGTAGTAGTCGGTAGTCATTAGAGACTTTCCATCTGTTGTCTTAACTAATCCTCATGGCAACCATGTACGATAGATATTGTAATTCCTGTTTTTGCAGAAAGTGAAGTTCAAAGGATTAAGGTACTTGGTAAGGACCACTTAGCTGGTTCCTCTTACTCTTTTTCAATTCAGTTTTTAACTCATTCTGATCTGTGTTCTGGCTTCCACTTCTGCAAAACATCTTTCACTCCAAACTCCATGATCTCCATCTCATCAAAAGGAGTCTCCAGCCCTTTCCTTACTCTCAAATTGTCAGGTTACCAATTGATTCCTCTTCCTTTAAATTCTTAATCCACAGGCTGGTAGGGTACCAGAGTCAGTTTCATTTCTATTTTGTGTGTGTGTGTGTTTGTGTGTAGTTCTAAATGTTCTGTGTCTGCTACTGCCTTATGCTGACATTTGAAGATTCGTGGAATTCTGTCCTAGGTCGTCTTATTTTATCATGCTATAACATAGGATCCACTATCCTATGACTTTTATTACTGTTACAAGCTGGTTTTAGTTGTTAAATAAATGTCAAAATTTATCACTCTAGTGAAGACTTTGCTTTGAGCTCCATGCATTTCATCTCTTGCTTTATTTTACAGCCACTTTCACCTCAATATTTCCAAATTATAACTACTTACCTTATACTTAAATCTTGTTTTGCCTCTATTTTCCTATCTTAGTAGGTATATAACCATTGACCCACTTGCCCCAGTAAGTAACCTGAACATCATTCTTGGATTTTTCTCTTCCATAACTCCTAAAATCTAAATAGTCGCTATGTCCTATGGTTTCTACTTCCTGGTGCTAGTGAGTTACATTTCCTAAAATTTATTCAGGGTCCACGCTTGTTTTGTTTGTTGCTTTAATTCTTTATGCCATTGTCTAGTATTTAATAAACAGCCAGTAAATACTTATGGGTTAAATGAATGAATAAGTAAGAAATACAGGCAAAAATGAAAGAATTGAATACAAACTGTAAACTTGCTCTCTGAATTTGAAATCTCTGATCTTTGCAAGTTATATATTTATTTTACGCTAAAATTGTTGGAGAACTTGGATATTTGACCCACTAGCTAGTGTTCTTTTGATTCTCCTACTATATGAGACCTTGAGAAAGAAACTTAGGGTGAGTGCAAACTCTTCTCTAATAACGATGAACCAAAGATTCAGAAATACAACTTATTCAAAACCATTTAGCTGATTATTTAGAAAATGGAAGAGTTGGGACTAAAACTTACTCATTTTAATGCCATATTGTTCCTTCCCTTTCATGACATTTAATAATCTCTGAAAAATTAAAAATAGCATACTCTTATGCAACACATAAGTTAAACTAAATATAGCTTCCTTTTATACAATGTTTTCTCTTGCTATCATTAACCTATTTGGCCTTGGTAGTATAATAATAAGCTAATTATTTGCTTATTTTTTATGAGGGTTTTATGAGTAAAGGTATATTTATGTAAATTTAAATTAATATTTTGGCTTAACGACTTTAGCAATAGAAAGGATTTCTGCAAGCCTCAAACTAACTTACTGATCTGTCAGAGGAGAGTGATTTACCTACTTGTCTAATAAATTTAAAATTACTGACTTGATAGTTGAATAGTCTTTCTGTTATGGCAGTCTTTGAGAGCTCATAAATGTATTTTTGGTCTGCTTAAAATTGCAGTGTATAGTCAAAGACACCTCAAAAACTTTGGAGATATTTGGATATCACTTTATGATCTGCCCTAAGTTTGTAGTTCTTAATCCATTAAAAGACAGACCTGCTTGTAAATCCACAGGTATAGATAAGAAGTCACTGTTTGACTGAGTCTGAACCCTTTTCAAATGAAAAATGTCAGTGGCAGAAAGAGAGGATGAATTACTTTTTTAAAGGGTTTTCAAAGATCCTCATGATTCCTCTGGTATCGCTTCAGTGTGACATGACTGCTTTTTTTAGTGTGTAAAAACAAGCAAATTATTTGGACATCATCTTTATGTAGAAAAGAACATTTTTAACTATTGTTCAGTTGAGGGATTGAAGTCTATTTTATCTTTCAATGGTAAATTGTAAAAAATAGTTTATAAAGCTAGATGGTTGAAAATGGTAAGGACTATCAGATAGAAATTAAACAATTTATTTTCAAACAGAAAAATTATGTTAGAGATTTAAATAACTGCATTATCACATATGAATATGAAATCTTTCAGAGACATTTCCCACTGATTCATTTTTGATGTCTATCTTTTCAATTCAGAGTCTCTGTCTTTGCTATACAACGTCTCTGATTCTATGCATTAATCAAAAAGATTGTATTAGTATGAGAACATTTTCAGGGAAAATCTCAGAAATGTTTTTTTATTCCAACTACAGAAACATATTGTTTGTGTTCCATAGTCCCTGCATCTGAGTAAGTTTCAGGGCTTCATATATACATTAATATGTTATTTGATATAAATAGATTTATAAAAATATGCTTCAGAAACTGAGACCTGCTGAATCTTTCTGGGTCCATGTTCCTGATTGCTGATCTATCTTTAGCTATAGATACATCAGATTGAAAAGAAAATATGAGATGTATTTGTCCTAATTTAGTGAATATAATGAATTATTCCATTTTTAATATACTTGACATATAAAAGAAAGGTAGCATGAAAAGACTGGCAAACAGAGGTATAGGCCTTGAATTACAATTTCTTACTGTGTGCAGCGGCAGGAAGGGGGCGGCACAGGAGCAAGGTTCGGGATGGTCCTGGACAGACGGATCAAGGAAGGAGAGTCTTGGAGCCCTAGGTGGCTTTTATGCTTTATTTAGTAGAGGTGGCCAGGTACATGGCAGGCAGGGGTGCGGGGGGGCCCGGAGGCTGGCAGGCCACCCAGCCCCCGGCGCATCTCACCCTCTCGGCTGCTTCTTCTCTCTCTGCTGCTGCTGCTGCCACTGCTTGTCAGTACTGTCGGTCCTGTTGGTCGGGCAGTCCTCACAGTTCTGGCGTCCTCATGACACCGCCCATTTAAGCCCATGTCCAACTCAGGTGCACCCACTTGTGCATGCCCACCCTGGAATGCTCACAGCACTGCAGGTGTCCATCATCACAGTGATGGGAGGGTGGAAAGACCTGATCAACCTTTACTCCACACTGTGAATATGGAATTTCCTGTGTTTCTTTATTGTTCAGGTATCAATAAACTCATGTTGTATAAGGTAACCATGACACTATAGTAGTTGGCAGTGATTTATATACTTTTGACTTTTGGACTAAGCAAATATAAAAGCACAAAAACTAATTGTAGGGTAAATAGAAAAGTGATCAGGCTTTCCCGCCCTCCCACCACTGGTGTGATGATGGACACCTGAGGTCCTGCACGCATGCCTAAGTGGGCATGTGCAAGTGGGCGCACCTGGGCTTAGACACGAGCGTATAAGGGTGGCGTCACTAGGTCGCCAGCAGAAGAGAAGCAGAGCAAAAGCAGCAGAGGTGAGAGTAAGCAGAGACTAGAGAGCCCAGAGAGTGAAGATGCACCAGGTCCTAGGAGGCCTGCTAGCCTTCTGGCCCCTTGGCCCCTATTCCTGCCCTGTACCTGGTCGCCTCTGATAATAAAAGCCTAAAAAAACACCGAGGGCTCCAGGACTCCTCCTTGACCTGTCTGCTTAGAATCATTGAGAACTTGCTCCATACCTTCCTGGCACTACACTAGTGTTCAGTATTCTAACAAAAGAGGGTGACAAATATAAGGCATCAAGAAAAGCTATAATTGAACTTAGGTTGATGGTGATGCTTATGAAAATATGGGGTGGTGACATGCATCTGAGGTGTGAACCTATACCTCTGAAACATCCTCAGTGTTGTAAACCAATGTAACCACAATTATACACATATATGCAATATATACATTCTATGCTATATATATGTTATATATTTTATACACATATACATTACAGTCTATTATGCAGTATATGCTAAGGTTTAATATGCATATTTAAGGATACTTATTGAGTTAAAACTAAGACCAATAAGCAAAGTGTTCACAACATATTATTTACCAGGTTATGTATCAGTTAAAAAATGTAATTACTGAGTAGATTCTATTCTACTTATCATTTTCCTCAGCTCTTCTATGTGGATAGCCACTTATATTTCTCATTCCATTCCTTCCCATTTTCATGCTTCCTGTTGAGTCGACTGAAAAGAAATACCATTAAAAATGAATAAACTACATTATTGAGATTAAAGTTTTAAAGCAGAAACATTTTGGTATGATATGGTTATATTAATATCATAGCTTTAATTATTTAAAGTGGGAGAGCCCATTCTGGATTGAGATCTTTATTCTTTTAATCCCAAATGATGTTTAGACTGATAGTCATTTATTGAAGTTTTGAAGTCCAGATTTGTTTTTTTTTTATTAATCAATTGATATGTTTTGTTTTAAGCAAGTATTTGATGAATTTTTACTTTATGCCTATGTACAGACTTCCTGTTTCCCCTTAATGAACCCAGAGTATGTAGTGGGAAGAAATGACGTGATAGCTGAACAGTCTTTCTGTTATGACAATGTTTGAGAGCTCATAAATGTATTTTTGGTCTGCATAAAATTATAATGCATAGTTGTAGTGAGGCAACCAGGAGCTGGTGGGGGGAGGGGCAGGGTCAAGAATCTGGCAAGCCTCCCAGCCCCCAGGGAATCTTTCTTCCCCACTCTCTCTCTGGGCTTTCTCTCTC
Organism: Galemys pyrenaicus; assembly: GCA_019455555.1. Lineage (NCBI taxonomy): Eukaryota > Metazoa > Chordata > Mammalia > Eulipotyphla > Talpidae > Galemys > Galemys pyrenaicus. Next base: position 5,723,570 of record JAGFMF010011395.1, on the reverse strand, counting down.
ATATTGTCTCCAGGTCTGCCGCTCATCTTCTCATAACCACCTCTGGTCTCTAGGTGATGCCGCTCTTATAGCCAAGGCTTCTAGACTCAGGTGTGCACACTTACGCATGCCCGCACCCATGTTCTAGGTGTCCACAATCAGGCACACATGTCCCGAGTTCACGCTCCCAGGCGCCCTTTGTATTAACATTCTCAAGGCAACAGGTCATAGCCACAGAGGCTAGTGGCATAAAAAGCCTGATTAATCCTTTTGCCCTGGAACAGTCCAAGACACTGCAGAAACACTGAAGATATGTGAGTATCACTTTATGATCTGCTCTGAATTTGTAGTTCTTAATCCATTAAAAGTCAGACCTGCTTGGAAATCTGTTTTTACTTCCTATTTCCCTTTAATGAACCCAAATTATTAAATGGAAGGAAATGAAAGGAAGGCCTGGCTTAAGTAATTTTTGTCAAAAGCCTTTTGGTTACTTGCAATCTTTCCTAAAATGCTAAATAGAAGAAACAAGTAAAGATTTTTGTCCAAACACTTTTTATTTGGAAAAAATATGCATCTTTACTTTTTGTACATGTATATATTTTATCCTTTGAAGCTAGTAGTAAATTCAGGAAATAAAGAACTGTTGTAAACTCTCCAGTTATTGTCCACTAGGTCTTGAATAGCTATACTAGTGTTATTGCCTGGTTATATATCTTTAATTGTAAATTTTTAGTTATATTAGTTCTCAAGTATAAGAATTTGAACCCTAAGTCATTGCACTAATGTTCTGTGTCTATCTATTTTGGCTTTGGATCTTTGCTTTTTTGAGGAAATGTTATCATGTGGGGTTCTTAAAGACTTAATAAATAAAATTGATTTCAGTAGATGATGTGTGTGAAAAGGTGCAAGAAAGAAATTGAACTGAATATGACTACAATTATAGGAACAAGCTTTATTTTACACTCAGCATAATAAGATCAGTTGTTTTTCAGACAAGCATAATTAGTTCTCTTCCTACGAATCCTGAGAATATTGTGCTTGTAAAGCAAGCGTACAAAAACAGGTGGCTGTTGTTAAGGCAGAAGTGAAAGTCTAAACCCCTCTTGTTTTCCTTGTCTGCAGGAGAGCTGGAAGTGTTTCAGAAAGATGGAGAAAGAAAAATTCAGAGTCGGCAACAACTTCCAGTGGGAACAACCTGGGGACCGTTTTCTGGGAAGATGGACCTGAATAACAATTCTTTGGTATGTGAATGTTCTGAGGTGGTTGACTCAATATTTTGTCATGGCTCAGAAATTATCTCTGCTTTCTTCCCAGTGAAATCACTAAAAACAACAATTTGTATTTTTCTTTTTCATGGGCCACAAAACTTGGATATTTTCCAAGTGGTTTGTCTCTGACCGTAATATACCCAGAATTCAGAAGGAAACAGGTTAATCATACTAAATGGTTGTTTAGTAAGGTAATTTATAAGGTTGTTGCTTTATCTGCTTTGCCAGACTAATACTGTTCACATTTAATAATATATACAAATGCTTTTATTTTTAGAATGACACAAATTAATTGTCATCCATTACAGGTTTACATGAAGAACAAGAAATAAACAACTTTGTTATTCTTTGGTGATACTATTTATATCTTTAAGAGCAAGTATGAAAGATGAGCACTGTAATTTCTTGTTAACTTTTTTATAAAAGTTCTGAGATCAGAAAGTCTCCCTGTAGGTGAGATTATATTAATTAGATGTTTTAGAAAATAATGGAAAGATGGGATATTTGATTGTATTCAAACTTCACTTAATTGGATATGTTAGATGCGAGAATGCTGCTGGAGCAAATTAGCACAAACTTTGTGGCTTAAAACAACATATGTTTATTTTTTTGTTGTGAAAGCCTCAAATCCAAGGGAATCTACTGAGCTAAAATCAAGGTATCTGCAGGGCTGAGTTCTTTCTGAAGCCATAAGAGAAGACTCCATTTGCTCCATTAGCTTCTTGAGGGCTGGCTCATGCCTCCTTTCCATCTGCAAAGCCAATAGTGGCCGATTGAGTATTTTTCAACTCTACTTCTTGACTCCAACTCCTCCTCCTCTTTCATATTTAAGAACCCCTGTGATAAGGCTCACCTGGGTAGTCTAGGATAATCTGTACTTTTAAGCCATCTGATGAGCAACTTTAATTCCATCTGCTTCCTTAATTCCTCTTTGCCAAGTAATGCTAACATTCACAAGCTCCAGGGATGGGGATGTTAATACCTCTCCTATTATAAGTGATAATATCAGTGATAAAACTTGGGAGAAGTTTTAACATCTCTTAGAAGATCCAAAAATTATATATTTAAAATTGAACTACTTCTCTCTAAATGCCATTTTTTGTAGAAGAGTCTCATGTCTGTAAGAAATTTCTTCTTGAAGTTATTATAGGAAAGAAACTGTTATATGCTAGATCTCTGCTTATTTAATGCCATATGGATGTGGAAGAGGCTATTACCTCATCTAAAGAGTATGACTGGAATAAATAAGTAATAATTATGTTACTAAACTTTGAAACAATATACAATATTTTAAGGGTATGCTTTTTACTTTCTGATTCCATGTGTTAGGATGAAGTAGGACATTTCACCTATATTTATGAACCAAATTAAAGTTGATAGACCAGGCTGGATATTTAATAATCTGAGGAATTTAATCTTGATTGTCCAGTATACCTACTTCAAAAGAGTTTGAGTTGTGATCCCCAAACAATGAAGGTTTTGACTAGTTGAGTCTTATTAATAAACTATTATATTTGTTCCTTTTGAGAACAGTATTTAATAATTTTTCAAGCAATAGCAAAAGGAAAATTGTCTAAACATCAAAGTTTGAATGAAATACTATTCTAAATCAATTTTATCTATTGGTTCTCCAGCAATGCTTAAAAATACTTTTGGACATAAGATATCCTTTTTATCATTATATACCGAACTCCAACAACATTTAGTCTCTCTGATAATTCTTCAAAAAATATATTATCACAAATTGGCACAAATTGTTAATGTAAAAGGTAAACAATTTCCCCTTTACTCCAGCAAAATAACATCGCTATGAAAATGTAATTTTTTACTAACATTTACATCATATATATACACACATACACATTTGTATATATTAGCATATGCTAAATTGTGATATGTGAAAAATAAACTTATTAAAGTTTAGTGTTTCAATGAAATATTTTCTTATTTCAAATTTTTAGGCAATGATGTAACTTTGTTTTTAAGTGCTTCTGTAACATAAAATAGACTAAACTTAATTTATGCCATATTTAATCTTTTTTAAAAAATGAAATTCATAGATGTGAAAATTCCAGTGTTTGTTATACTATTTGGTGTATGTGTGAATACTCCTTAGTGTATCAAAAATTATTATTGAGTAGTAGTTCATTATAGGAAACAGTCTTAATTATTTAGTTATCTTTTTTTAATCTCAGTCTAATTCATGTTATTACCTAAAACTATAGCTTTTACAGGCTGATCATTATAAAAATTTAGTTGTTGCTAAAATATGCTTTAAAATATTTTTCTTTTGAAATAACATGTTTTTACAGAATTCTGATTTTTTGTCATAAATACTACTAGTACAATTACTACTACTACTACAACTAATATTACTGTTGTAGAACAACTGGCTAACGTATATTGTATACATAGTCTTTTCTAGACACTGTTTAGAGAACTAGAAGTACATTAGTTCATTTAGTCCTCAGAACTTACGAATTTGGTTCTATTTTAAATTTCATTTTATAGATAGAAAATAAAGATTTAGGGCTTTGGGTTCCAGAATCTGCATTTTTAAAGACCTGCTGCTTTGCCCACTCAACAGTATCTGTAACATGCTTTGAGCTGATATAGTTGTTGAGAGTCATTTTTACTTACAGTCTAACTTTATTAAAAATCTGGAGGAAATATTTACTACATATGATATTTCAGTCTATTTGAATAGTTAGGTGTTAATTTAAACATTTCTGCACTTCTGTTATTTCTTTATAATTTGGACAGCAGTTTTAGTATGTATATTATATCATGAAGACAAATTTTGTTTATTATAAAAAATGCAGCCTACCAACCCTTCCTTACCCAACCTTGAATCAATTTTGGAATGTGCACCCTCTTTTAAATTGCTTATTTGCCATCCAATGTAATGTTCCTCTGCTCAGACTCACGGTGTTGGCTCAGGAGATTCGCTGCACTAATTAATCCAACACAGTAATTAATTGAGTCACCATGCCAGATGTCAAATCCTTTTTATATCTTTCAAGTTCCCATCTTGAAGTGCATTAACAATATGCCACCTTCTGCAGGAAGTCTTTACAGACCAGGCATTTGGATGTATATAGAACATTTCAAGAAATATAGGCTATAGTGAAGTACCAAACAAATTGATTTGACAAAAAGATATTTTTAGAATCATATAACTCACTAGACATAGGAATACATAAAGTATCTTTTGCCCATAACTCATTATCTTGTTAGATACATCCTGCTGGAATGGTTTTATGATAGCAGCAGCTAGCTGCTGCATATGTAGTGCATACTTGTCTCTGGGCTAGATGTGGGTCACAGTGCTTTAATGTTTTATATCTCATTTAGTTCTCACACAAGAATCTGAGAAGGTAATATTTATCTCCTTTGTTACAGAGGAGGAAACTACTACATTAGGAGTTATGGGACTAGCCCAGGTTCACTTCAGTCTGACTCCTGAATTCATGTTACAAATATTGCCTTAGATAAAAGAAAAATACCAGATGGGTCTTCCCCTAGGAGGAATAGAAGGGAACCAAATAAGGATCAAGGAAAGGAATAAGAACAGTAGTAATAATAATAATAATAAAGACACAAAAACCAAAAATGAAAAGACAAGGACAAATTGGGGACACTTGGTGGGGAGGGAAGAGGGGGAGGGTTGAGGGCAAACGGGAGCACAGGGGACTGAAGTGATGGTGCACTGGCGATATGGTGATGGGGAATACATGGGGATTACAATTGATGTCAAATATATATAAATTAAAAAGTTAATAAAAAATAAAAATAAAGCAATTATGATGCAGCTAGAAAAAAAACTACTGCCTTAGAAATTTCATAAGTAGTATAGGGATAATAAAGCAACTAGCTTATAGAGGTTCTGTGAAGACTAAATGAGGTAGCATATACAAATTAGCAACAAATCTTAACTCCTCTTTGGTAATTCATAGAAATCATTATAAACCTATCAAGTTTAAATTTAAAAGACACTCCAACATAAAGAGTAAAACTATAAACCTTTGATGTTTGGGGGACTTTCCATATATAATTTGAGTAATTTCCAAGGATTCTATTAGTATTCTCCAGAGAAACAGAATCAATAGGATGTGTGTGCACACCTCTTTCTCTCTGTCTTTATCTCTCTCTTTCTCTTTCTCTCCCTTTCTTCATCTGTCATCTATCATACAGAATTGGCTCTCACTATTATGGAGGTAAGCCCAAATTCTGCAGTGAGTTCTGGCAGAATGGAGACCCAGAAGAGCCAATGGTACAGATGAAGTATCAATGCAATCTGTTAGAGAACTCCTTTTTGCTTGGGAATTTTTTGTCTGTGCAGACCTTCAACTGATTAGGTGTGGCCCACCACATTATGGAGGGCAATCTGCAACACTCAGAGTTCATAAATTTAAATGTTAATCTCCACCCAAAAACCCTCCAAGTTGACACAAAATTAACCACCACAGACTCGGAACAGTCTATGATACCTTGTAAGTTTCAGGGATTTTTTTGTTTTGCATTTTGTACAGTCAAAGGCATTATTAGTCAGTGAGTGATCCCAGCTTTCTTTTCAATATTTCACCTCTGTGCCAAGGAATAACTTATCATGGTGACACAAAGTTCTTGTTTTTAAGTCTTATGATTTCATTCACTGAGAACATCAAAGGACTACTGATAAGAAAGGAATTTCAAAAATCAGTTATAATTGTGATTAATATCTTTGGAGGTATTATATAATTTATTTTTATGTTGAGTATTTGATTTTTTCCCATATTCGCTAGAGAACAGAGATCATTTTATTAAATCTCTATTATGCTAGCCTATGGTAAGTGATTAATAAACATCAAACCAAAACCGTGATCATTTGGGACATTGGGTGTCTGGAACTTAAGTGGCATTTGTCCTCTTTTTTGGTTTTGAATACATTAGCTATAAGTTGTTAAATAGTCTGACTCAGCTATCTGCTGGAATCATGAAACTTGACTACTTAGTTACATAGAACATATATAAAAAATATCAGTTTACTTAATACATAATAATAAACTCAACACAACCTATTAAATTCAGCAAATGAAATTTGATGGGAGATTTTATTCTATTGTTGATGTTTAATAAGGATAGAACATTATTTGATTTTCCATGAGACATTTGTGACATTGAATTTTATAAGTAATAAATGCAATTCTATTTTTTATTGTTATTATTGTTTATTTTTGCATAGAAGAACTGGGGTGTAGTTCAGCGATGCCAGGGGGTGAGGGGATTCACCAGAGATAGAGTGGGCAGCAGAACTGGCAGATTTACTGAAATATACTGCTGAGGGGAGTAGCAGGCAAGGTAGGAGAGGTCTGCTGTACCATATGTTGGTTAGCTCCCTGACTAGGAACCTAACTCAGGCGGTAGAGGTGAAAGCACTGAGACTTAACACCTAGGCCACCCAGAGACCCAAAAAATACAATTCTAAAGGGCACTATAGACAACATTTTATGGACCCAATAGTGTAATAAGGCATATGTGAAATTGCCTAAAAATTTTAAGTTAAGAAGCTTCATAGAATTGTGATTGAAGAAAGAATTAGAGGTTCCTGATCCATATCATAAGGAAAACATTTTAATTAAGATCTCTCCTTTTCCATTTCTAGCTCTTCTAGTACCAATATATGATCCTGTTCATAGCCGGTCTTCAAGTTATATGTTGTACTTTCCTTGCAAATACACACAGACACAGATATACCCCTACTCATCTGTCTGCAGCATTCCACTGTATAGTCAAAAACTGCTAGGTTGAAACATCTGTAACTTTCTACTTGAAGACTTTATTCTGCCTCAGGTGCAAACTTGCTATAAGCCCAGCAAGAGGGAAGTGTTGGAGAATTACTGCTTCAGAAGTAATACTCAACCAATGATAGACAGAAGTTGATTAATAAATCCCCCTGCTCCCTTTCCTCTCCTGCAGATATGAGAACTCTTCTACCCTATGTCCTACAGTTTGCCCAGAAAATTGAGCTGCAGTTGGCTTTATAATACAGCCTTCATAGGTTTTCCTTATCTTAAGTGCTTACTTCTCTGTGCCTCAACTGAAATTTTATAAGATATCTTCCCCAAGTAGTTTTACTTGGACTTGATTCAGTCTCGGGTAAACTGCTGGTAAAGCCATATCAAGAAAGCAATTTCTATATCCTAAGATACAGAAATGAAGTTAATTGGTAAGCAATATTCAAATTATTGTTGAGCTTTGGGAAGGCAAATTATTAGACATTTTTCAATTTTGGGTTTCTGAATTTGGCACATAATAGACATTCCATAAATGCTTTTTAAAATAAATATCTAATCTCTTTATCACAGGCATTCCTGCTAACACCACCCATATCCATCCATCTTTACCTCCTCAATGATAGGATTTGTAATTTTGCTGAGGCATGACTTTTTAACGTGTCTGTCTAATAAGTCCTTTCATTGATGTTGACATTGTCGGTGATGTCCCTCTTAATACTCATTTTAATCTGGGCTCATGACTACCATACTTTTCTACTTCTCATATCTTTCTGGGTCTTGGCTCTTTTGAATTTAACTGTGTGTGTTTCCCAAAACACTCTGGTCTTTCTTCTCTTTTCCCTCTGTTCCCAGTGCCTCAGGGAGCTTATCCACACACAAAGCTTCAGCTACTAATTTACAAATGACATTTAAATTAAAAATCTCTAACCTTGGCTTTTACCCTCTCGCTCATAGCACATTTTAACTGTTTTTGCAAGGCTTTCCCACTGTTTTCCTCCAACTAAATAGACAAGGAGATTTTATTACTGATTCTACAGATTGTTTCTATTCTTCCACCTGACATCCAACTTGTAGTCACCTTGCATCTTAAGTCACTAAGTCTCTTTTTTTGCTGCAGCGAGAATTTCATTCTATAAGTTACTCTACGTCTTTTCTCCATTTCTGCTTCCCCTCTGACATCTCAGATGTCCTTCTACACACGAACTCAGACACACACGCCTTCTCTTTTGCCTATAACTACTTTTCCTTATGCTTACAGTCAAATATTTACCAAGATTCTTGTTTTCTCACTTCCTGAAGCCAAGTACTATAATCACTTCTTTTTTGATATCTGTTCTCATCTTTCTGTTTCTACCCCACTGCTCTAGTTAAAACCACCATCATTTCTTCATTGATTTGTATAATCTCATTATTCTTTCTACCTCCCTTTTTGTCTCCTTTGTTCTTTACCCAAATCACAGTATATTGCAAAAATAAAACTAACCTCTTAATTCATGTTTCAAATCATCCAACAGGGGATAAGAAAACCTGAACCTTGCAGCCTCAAGTGGCCTTCATGACACTCACCTTACCTCGTTGCCACTCTCTTAACACCTTTTCCAGTCTCGATATGGACTTTAACCCAACCACCCAGAGTGCTGCTCTGAGTAACTCTTCTCACTTCTCTGTGCATCTCATCTTGTTATTTCATCATCCTGGAAAGCACTGTGCTCCCCCTGGCCCCTCTTCATCACACTGACTTCTTGGTCACTTTAAAATAGATCTTCTGTGCAGCTTCCAATCTAAAATGTATTATCTGTTCCTCAAGTATTTCCATCATGCTTCTAGATTTACTGGGCAAAAATAAAACAAACATATGATTCTAAGTGTCTGGTTACTTGTCTATTTTCCCTGCAGACTGTATTCCCCTTGTCTTTTATTGCTGTTTGCTTTCTACCTAGAACAATGGCTGGTTTATAGTAAGGCTCAACAAAGAACTTCTAAAGAATGATTATAGAGTAGATCCTAAAAGTTCTCATTTCAAGAAAAATATAGCTGAGTGGTGATAGGTGTTAACTAGACTTACTGTGTTATTCATTTCCCCATGTATTCAAATACTGAATCATTATATTGACCCTGCCCAATATAATGTCATGTCATTACATGCATTGCATACATGACATCTCATAAAAGGGTGTGTAAATTAATTCTTTAACCTTTCTCGTTATTAGTGAATGACACACCTCTCTTTTTTCCAGATCCCTGCATTCACCCTGCATCTTCATACTCAATTTCTCCTGTTTCTTTCGTACTCTTGTTTCTTCCGCCCAATTTAGCAGTTCAGCTATCACTGTTAACACTATCTTGGGCCTACTTTATTTGTTTACATATTTATGGTTTTTCCTTAATCTCATCTGAATGTAAGGGCAAGGTAACTATGTCTATTTCTTCAGTTTTCCCTAATAAGGAGATATGCCCATAATGGTTTCTTGATAAATATTGACTAATTTTAGTGTAGGATTTACAACCCTTTGAAGAAGTAAAGGAGGAAGAAGTGTCAAGCCTGTTGAGGCAATTATGATTTGTTTACAACAGAATCAGCTTTCGATCCTTTACTTTGACATGGGTGAAGGCCAAGAAGGTGTTCTGCTCCACCATGCTTTCTGTGAAGTCTCATCCAGCATCGCACTTTCCAGTGACAAACCATCTGGGAAATTCCATCTGTCTCTGCTTGGAAACTGAGGTGGCAGTCGCCCACTGTGAGCAATTTTCTATTAACTTCTTGGATAAGATCAGTCAGATTTATACTGAATTGATGGGAACCGTAAGAGCACGGTTGTTCGAAGAGAAGACAAATGTACTGATTCCTCTAATTGGGCTTAAGCCAGTTTCACTCACGGATGCCCTTAGGTTCTAGTAGTGCAAGGACTTATAACCTTTTTAATTGTACCCTGTTCCTCTTGGGAAAGATTGGTGAAATTCATTATTGATGGAGGTTGGGGATTTGTCCCTTAGGGAGGCCAAGATCCTGGCTTCTCTTACACTCTAACTGCTGTGTGGAGCATTAACGGAAATGGAGTGGACAGGGAAACCACTCAAAGAAGACATGAGGGAAGATATTTAATACAGCGTAGCCTTGGAACGTGTCATATTGGTCTAGTTTCTAGAATTAGAGGAGGATTTTTGTGGGTGGAGAGGAAATAATAGAGAATCAAGAAGTTGGTTTGGATACCCACATAAATAAAGATATCTTGAAGAATATGAGTCAGAAAGGAAGAAACCAAAGATTATTTCACAATTCAAATATGTAGAAGTAAACCAAGAAGGTCAATTGCATATGGATCTGAACAGACTAATTATGGCAATGGAGGCTTAGGTGATAAGGTTGGCAATGAATGGATTATAATATGGGTTCCTCTGTTGATAGTTAATGCTTGCGTCCTAGATACACCTTTAGTATATTAACCTCAAAGTCCCTTCAACTAATCTTTTCTTCTCATAATGAAGTCTTTTCGGGTTCTTTAACTTTGAGATGGAATTTGAAAAGTAAGACTACAAAGACACAGTGTTTCACCAGATATACAAAAACCTTTATAGGCCTGCCTGATTCTCCTGTGCCTGAAATTTTAAAATATTTTCCCCCTTTGGATTTTTCTATATGTGTAAACATATCTGCCTATATTTAGGCAAAGTTTGAATAAATTTTTTTATTTATTCAAGATTATTCATTGTTCCCTTTATCTAAAACACCAATGAAAATATTGAAGATCTTCGTGAAGGAGTTATTAAATGATTCTGTCTTACAATGTTATCAGATAATTAAAGGAGTAATTATTCATATCATTACAAAATGAAGAAAGTTGCTTTACCAAGAATCTATATAAAGCTGAAGAGGCTAGTAAGCAGCATTACCTTTCCCACAGAATATAGGCATTAATGGAGAAATCTGTTATTGGTTTATAGCTGCAGATATTCTGTGTAGTTGTCCTTGTTTGCAGCTCTTTTTTCACAGTTCAGGGGATACAGATAATCTCTGCTTTCTAAACAGAATCTATTAGATTCTTGGGTAGTGAGCAAGTGTTTTTCAGAGCATAACTCTCTTGTTAGCATAACACAAACTATAGTATATACAACTTAAAAGATTTTTCAATGAGAAGCTGAAAATGAGAAAGCATTATGACATGAGAATGTTTGAGAAGTTCACAAGAATATCTGTGATTTGCTGATATACCTGGCTTACCTCTTAAAGCTCTCCACTTGACTTTTCGGAACACGTGCTATTTCATGACTCTTTTTAAGATAGCATGGCATCATGCATGTCCCTGTGATCTGACCTGTTATAATAAATGTTGTTCTACTGTTATGATGACTTAGCAGTCATCTTGGACAGGCATGATAACGAATACGTTCAGTGACTATTTTCTATTCCATCTATTTGGTCTTAAAAATAAATATTACTAGAGATAGGTCTTGAAATTTATTGTAAAACATTGTTTTCAAAAAATAGTGTGCTCTGTTTTTTAACCAATGTTAATAGGTATTCTTAACCTATTAAGAACAGCATTAGTCAAGTATCATTTAACAGATTTAACAGTAGTTCTTAATTGGCACTGACAATCTGCTATCATAAGAGATTTTCCTGGTATAGAGAACTTTTGTGTTAGACCCTGTGAAAGCCACTCCTACAAGGCTGTGTTGATATGTGATAAAGTATATATATTAAAGAAAGAGAAAACGAAGTAGTATTTCTTAAATACTTTGGAAACTACAAGTACTGCATTTAAAGTTGTATTTTACTAATTTTCTCTTCCATCACTTTTCTCATAAAAATCCTTTGGCCTTGTCAACAAAGCCATAGTTTCTTGATTCTATTAATTTGTGGTCCTTTGTGCCATGGAAATTTTTTATCTCTATTTTAAAATAAGAAACCACAGTCAAGCATAGGGGCGTGTGTGTAAGGTTGTGTCTGTGCTTATGTTTTTCTTATAATCTTTATTCTCAGTGTTTGGTGGTCAGAAATATGAATGTGGCATGTATATGTTCTCTGATGTGCTATCTCTCATAAAGCTGCAACCAAGGTGATAGGGTTGTGATGCCCCCTGAAGGTTGGAAGAGTAAAGCATGAGCTACATGCTCATTAGCATGACTTTTGACTTGGTTTCTTGCCTCTCAACAGCAACTGGCAGTGTGACCACAGGATTCTCCCTGAGCAAACAAATGGGAGAGTAGAAGAGGGAGCCCAAGATAAAAGTCATAGTCTTTTTGTAATGTAATGTTGGAAGTGACATCCCGTAACTCTTACTGAATTCCACTAACTAGACTCTAGGTCCAGCCCACACTGGTGGGAAGGGCTTGAAAGCAAGGACTTAAAACCAAAAGGCTGAGCTCACCACTGAGGGTCATCTATCTCAAAGACTGTTTATCACTTAGGGTAATTTGCATAAATCTGCCCTCCAGCTGAAAAAGGGCTTTCAAATAACAAGAACAGTGGGAGAAACCACAGAAGAAAAATCCACTTAATTTAAATGGAGATCACTAACTATTGGTTATACAGCACCATAACCAAAATCAAAGATTGGTCAGTAAAAGATTAATTGGTCACAAAATTTCACATATGTGAAAGTGAGATATATTTTATTCTTATTTTCGAAGGGGGATCTGGTTCTCACATACAAAGTGATCTAAACCTTCTTTATTTAGAAATCAGTAGCAAAGCTAGAGAAAGGTGAATCAAGATTTATGAAACATGAGTTATTTAATACTAAGTGGAAATTAGGACAGCAACAGGGTATTTATTGAATGTTTCTTCTCCTTCTGTCATTTTGAGAAACATATACTAATACATTGTAAAGTTCAGGAATGAGACCAAAAAAATGGAAAGAGCCCATGATGTCGTCAAAGTAGGCTGATTCTAGCACTGACTGTTATTACCCAAAATGGATGTGATCTTGAGTAATCACACATGCTCTCAGTTTCCTCATTTATGAAATGGAGGTTATTATACCAGTGCTACATCATAGAGTTGTTGTAAAATTATACAAAATTATATGCATTTAGTTACTTTCAAAAACATACAGATTGTTACACAAACCTTTTTATTATAACTGTGAATAGAAAGTAGATTACATTTTCCTTTAATTCTCTAAGTAGTGCATCCAGCCTGTTCTCTTCTATCACCTCTCAGAACATATCTGAAAAGCATTTTTAGTGGTCATCATACATACACATCTTCATACATGTGTGCGCACATATATTTACACACAGAGAGCTACATAAGCTTACTGATTAGCTTGCGCACGTTTGCTGAGAATCCCTAGCCAAGTGCACGTTATTTACTTACAGCATTTATCATCTAAGTAGACAATCACCACAGAAGCAGAGAAAAAGCATATATTTTTAAGAAGAGAAAGAAAGGTTAAGTGGTCAAACTGCTTTTTGAATTATCCTGGCATCTTTGTGTTTTCTTTTTGTAAGGAGTTATTCTTCAGAAAGCATTTCTCAGGTATGTGATTTGGGGATTTCAGACAATTGGAAAAGTAATTTACCCTCTCTGATTCACTTTTGAGTTAGGTTTATATTTTAAAATGTTAACTCAATTCTTTCATTATTTATGGCATTTTAGAGCTCAGTACAGCATGGAGAATAAGGCAGTCGTAATGCAGACAGAGATGCACTGAGAAATGGGGACAGAGTCCAGACAAGCAGAGGCATTTTATGTGCTTCAAGCTTTAGTTTATATTAAGAAGTCAAACAAATATCATTCATTTCTCATATTCCAACCTGTAATAATGTGAACATTATTCCATAGACAGGGGCAGCAAAATCCCTTGGGTTCTGACAGTAACGTGGACTATGGCATTGTCCCTTGCATCTTAAAGGCACTGCTGTACAGGCACGTGTAGCCCCTTAGTCTGTGTAGGTGCCTGGTGATGGCCCCATATGCATACGAGAGGAGCATCAGATCCCAACTACATGTCAAACACAATATCTACAGGGGGAAAAAAGCATTTGCCTTCGTTAAAGAAGCTCAGAGGTAGTGAAAAGAAAGCTTGTTTTCTAATGGAATATTTTCAGTCAAGAACCTAGACAGTTTTATACTTGTTGCATTCCTTCAAAACTTTATGAAAACGGCAACTCTTCAAAGGGAGCAGCTATTCGCGAAAGTATTCCCCTCTCTGCTCATACTCCAGGAGAAGGGCGAGGAGGTAGTGCAGGATGAAAGTCAAACAGTGGTCGGCTCCATTACTTCATTAATCAGGTGGAGGCATTCTGAAAAATGTTTCTCTTTGGTTGCAGCCATCTATTTTTTGGTGTTAATCTGTGCCCTGTGGCAGGGTTTTGTGAAAGGAAACAATGAACAGTTGTATCACCCCCCTCCCCAATTGTTGCAGGCCCTGTCAGAAGGATCCAAGGATGATGCAGGTCTGTATCAGCCTGATAAGGGAAAGAGGATTCAAAATGGCTTTGGAGAGAATCTGTGGGAGTAGAGTGTGCTGTTTTGTACTAGACGAGCTATGGAATACAGCAGAGGCCCTTAATGGGATCCGAAGGCTTCAGTGCCAAACCTTCTGCTGCTTCTTGAAGATTCTCTAATGAAATATTTCGATGTTGAAATTCTGTAACTGTCAGGAGGGCTGAGGTTCAAGATGCTGTTTTAACTTATTTGCTCCATAATCGGCGATTACTCAATTCAGGTCAAAAAGACGGGGGAGAAAACCCCCTGAAGAAACCTTCCAGAGTATGTGTGGAGGTCACTTTTAATCTGCTGACAACGCGTTTCCATGCCGTTGTCATCACAAGCTCCGTGTGGTGGCCAACACATTTTATATTCTGTAGGTTCCTATTTTATGGCTCGATGAAATATGAAACTATCATTTATAATGCTGATTCCATTTTGGCAGGACTTTGGGTCCACATATGGTTCAGTTAAGCTGTTTTGGAGCCTAATGTACCTTTGTTATTTATTGAGATTTTCAAAAGGGGATAAGTGTGCTATTTTTGCGCAGATTTTTTTTTTAAATGCACAAAAAACTCATATAGCTAAAAGAATTCTAATGAGCTTTAGAAACAGATCTGTTACTCCCCAGGTAAGATAGTACTTAATTTTTTTTAAAATCATTTTTATTCATCAAGATAAAATATTAAAAGAGAGCTGAAGCTCCAACAAAATAGAACCAGTATTTCATAGTATACTGCACGAATAAAAACAGAGAGCTGGTAGTGAATGGGGACCAGAAAAGTTGGCTGTTATCTTTAAGTATCTTTAAGCCTGTCGATGCTACTGGGACTTTCGTTCATTCCACTTTTATTCTGACATGTTATAAATAAACATACAGGCACGAAGAGTTGAAAACAAGGTAGTTGTCAGAGGAAAGAAAGATAGAGGCAATGACCTCACATACCAAGATAGTGTGATGCTTGTTTAGGAGGGCTTAGATGTTTAAAGGTGAAGTATGGCCCCTTGCAAGAGACCTGGTTGATAGAGGGAAAATCCCTCTTCAACTTTAATCTTCTTGTTTAGTGAGTTTAACTTAGACTCTTAACTTTTGTTTAGAAGAATGTCTGTATGTAAATATGGGGAAAGATAGGCTACAAGGAAAGTGACATGCTTAATGGTATCATTTTGAAATACAACTTTTTCTTTTCCCAAAGCTCTGGAAGGGTAGATCTGTTTGGATGATCATATAGTGATATTTTGCTTTTGTGGAGGGCTATTAGGTTTTTTATATGATCATTTATTTTTAGTTGAAGTTAATCATTAAATAAACTTGCTAGAATGGTTACTTAAGGTGCTGAATAACAAAGTGGATAGAGATGGACCTATTTTAACTTATCCCCTAATAAGTGGCCCCTTAAACCAAGTCCTGTGCCTTCCAAGTGGTTTGTTATTTTTTCTTCTTTACAGTCAAATGAGAGGGTAGTGAAATAGTTATTATTTCATAACTACTTTACCTGTCTGCCTCTGATGTTATCTGATATCAATTGAATGAATGCAGTCTGTTTTTACCCTTTAGATATATTGTACTAGACATCTTAAAGGAAAATTTGACTCAATACTTATTAAGGACATACTAGTCAGGAACTCTGCCAAGCAATACAAAGATCAAAAAATTTACTCCTGTATGAATATTGAAATATAACTGAATTTTATCTGTCGCCTTTATATTTGGCATGAAATAAACCTAACACACAAAAGTCACATTTACACACACATAGGCCTGGTGCCTACATGCATGCACATATATTATAGTGGTTGATTTTTAATCCAACAAACAAAATTGACACTTCGATTTTATTCTATTTTTACGAATAGAACAAACTCCCGAAGTAAAGCACAGCTCTGGTGTTGAATGAGTTACACACATGTACTTAATATTTTCCTTTCAAAGCTTAGACAACATTATTAAATATTGATGGTCCTGATATTTCTTTCCTATAACTATATTAAATTCTCTCATGATGAAACATACAATAGCCAAATTTAAAAATAATTCTTTAAGTACTCTAACAAGTAATTTGGAGCAAATATAGAGTGTGTAGGTTTATAAATCAGCAGGATGAAAAAGATGCTTGTAATCTTAACCACCTACAGTATGACAGGAAGACTTGATTTTACTAGTAGCAAATATGATATGAAAAGAAAAAAGAAAATATAAGAAATGAAAAAAAAATAAGAAATGAAAAAAACTATGCCAACAATAAAACTCAAAGTACTCCCTCATTTGATATTTTATGTTTTCATTTCTTCTTATTTTATATTTTCAATGAGCCTGAAAATTTATTAACTCTCCATAGTCTTCTTTGAGATGGTGTAATAAATATTGATTATATTGGATTCAAACAATTTAATTAGGTATACTGAATTTTATCTTAAGTTTTTCAATATTTATCTTTAGACTTAAGAAATAGAATGATTTGGTAGCAAATCATCCTTATTATTATGAACTACTGATAATATTTGCTACAGTTATTGTATACCAATTGTTTTGTAGGGGACAAAAGAGTTTTCAGTCTTTTGATTGTAATTTTTAATAACTCCTTAGCCACTGAACAATTTGAAAAGAGAAGGAAGCCATCTCCTATCAGATGGTTTAACAGCATCCAAAGAAACAGACAGCCCACTATTTTAGTTGCATCTTCTCAATAGTTCTTCAGATATCTTTTGCTGGTGCATATGCAGTTATCTTAAAGTTGAAAGGAAAAGAAATAAGAAGAAACAAGAAAAAATACAGTCAAAATATATTTTAACTGATTGATTACAATCTTTCACTTACCGTATTTTTTTGTGTTATTTTACTCTAGTTCCTCCTGAAATGCATTATAATGAGAGCTGATCTCTTTTCTTCCTATCAAACAATAGAGTAGCCATAATGTACATATCACTCTAAAGTTTCCCAGTAATTTCCTTCTATTTTGTGGATGTGAAAAAAAATCTGCGTAATTCATCTTGTCCAGTTGTCAAATAATAGAATTTTTTAATCCTATTTTTAACTAGTAAACCTAACATGGTAAAAACTGTTGGATTCCAGTGGCTCTCTACCTAGATATTAATACTTCACTGATAACAGAGAAGTAGTTTCCACATTGGGGTAAATGGGAATAAATGGCTGAGTGCTTACTAGATTTGCTTAAGTTGGAGCTTGAATTTCTTTATAATACTTTAAGAAAAATTCTGTATATTTAATGCAGTTGAATACACATAGAGAACAATAAAAGAGGTAACTTTATAACTCCAAGTCATTAATTAAATGTTTAAAGTTTCAACTGATATTTATAGTGTACTTTATGCCATTTAAAATTGTGATCCTAAATCAGGATGAAGTTTGTTTTTATTCTGTGGGCTCTTATTTATGAAATGTTAGGTTAACCATCCTTTGAACTTTTTCTATTAACCACATAATATGAAAGATAATAACATCTGAAATAGCTAAAGAAAAGTTTGTTAATGACAATGTAGTTAAAGGTACTACAGATTTTTAACAATGTTTTAACATCTATTTCTGTCACATTCTTAAAATAAACTGCATTGCTTTTGTGAAACTGATTTTTCTGGATCAGGTTCTAACCACACTTTATAAAGAGATAATCTTAGTTTTAAGCATTTAGCAGCCAGAATGGCTGTTCTTAATGTGTCATTGAGATTAGAATATGGAAAGTTGGGTTAGGAAGTAAAAACTAGCCTTAAGTTTTTAAAAGGCATTTACTTCATTGAGTTAGCCCAGCTCTCTAAATTTCTTCCTTTAATTCTTCACTTCATCATTAGAGATAGTAAATCACCCAGTGATTTAGAGGGATTATTGTCTTGGGTTCCTGTGGCAGGGAGTTGAGGGGTGAGAGCAGTGGGATTGCATTTTCAGGATGCCACATGTGCACTCTTTGATCTGAGGTACAGTGTGCCTCAGGGAATAAGTTCAATCTTGATTTCTTTAGTCAATCATCCACTATCAGGTACCACTGCCCTGATTAGAGGCTGAAGAAAAAGAGCATATCGTGGGCGTGTGTTACAAAGATGAAAAATAGTGATGAGCCTATTGCCAACGGGGCCGGCCCCCCATTTCACTGTGTGGCACTTGCTTTCTCTTTCCACCGACCCCCTAATGCATGAAGAATAAAAATCAGTATTTCCATATATCATTTCACAAACTGATTCCTTTTTCAGATTGTAGTTTCCTTTCTTTGTTTAACCTATAATTGCAAAATGGAAATAGAAAGAGAATTATCAGGATGCATCATGGTAGTTGCTAAAAGAGATTCAAATATAGCTGTGCCTGCTTAACATTCTTGCCATTCTGCGAACCAAGCCAACATTAACTCTTGTGAAGTGTTCCAGGTCTGGAAAAACAGCACCACACCTGCACTCTTCCTATCTCTTTATCTGGTGTTAAAT
The DNA here is from genome assembly GCA_019455555.1 of Galemys pyrenaicus. Taxonomy (NCBI): domain Eukaryota; kingdom Metazoa; phylum Chordata; class Mammalia; order Eulipotyphla; family Talpidae; genus Galemys; species Galemys pyrenaicus. The sequence continues at coordinate 5,704,680 of JAGFMF010011395.1, read as the reverse complement.
AGGTGTAACATGATTCTTTGGACCCAAATGGGCTTCAGTACCTGCTCATTTCCCATCAGTGATGTCTCTAGAAAAACTAGGATCTTAAGGATTTTCTGAATCACCTCTCCTGTGTCCTCTTTTATTCTCTGTCAAAGTAAGGAGAACATCTCCAAATACATGATAGGTAGATGCTGATGGCAACTACTGTTTTTAATTTCTTTAGATAAATATTTGGTTTTGTCCCTGTGTATTGTATATTATGGTGTTGAGGCAGAAATGGAAGCTCTTAAAAGAGGACAAAGCAGTGAATAGATGCACTTTATATCTTAAGTCTTTGACAAATCTCAATTCATTTTGACATTAAACTTATTTACAAAAATATTAATTTTTGCTTGAGTATGTTTTGTAGAAAAGTGCAAGGTACAGCTATCTTTGCATCATAAATACTTAAGGTTTACTCATGTCCAAATGAATATATTTACTATTGTCTCTGACCTTGATAATGTGACCAGTTCGATAAGGTTAAGGTCAATGACTGCATTATTTTTAGACAAGATACAAAGTGTAGAATGTTCTGTTTTGCTTTACCATGTTAACAACTAGTAGTGTTTAGAGTCCTCTTGGTACTGTTGATTTCAGCAGTACATTCATCCTCAGTGATTATCCAAAAGATTTCAGTGTCTGTAATTAATCACCCATTTGAGAAACACACACACACACACACACACAGACTCAGATAATTTGACTTCACCACCCCTGAAAGCTCTGAATAGACTGTGAATAAGAGTAACAGTGCCAGTAATAATTATGACTATGCCTTCAGTATAGATGAGCAAGTCACTGACGGAAGCTTCCTTTTGATCACACCCTCTAATTAATTTCCTAATATGTTTGCTTAACTTTAAGTGTTGTGTCATAGTGGTAAGAAAAGATTGCTGTCTTCTATCTTATAAAGAAGAAAGAGGAGTGACTTATTCAAAGTTAAATAGTAAATTTCTTATGACACATTTATGTCTGTTAATTATTTGGATTAATGAATACTAGTATCTTTTTCATGCAAGTATTTATTTAGTTAAATATAACAGCAAGAAAATATCCGTAAGTAGTTTTGGATTTATATAATAGACCTTCCAGAAGACAAAATCTTCAACAAGATGCCATTATGTCTATTAAATTGTCATTCATGACTTTTAAAATGCATCTTGGCTTTTTTGTAGGTTACATGCACTTTCTCTATTTCATTAAGGAGCAAACAGTGAAGTGATCTTGTGAGTTTTTTGTGTACTAGGGCATAGGCACCAAAAAAAAATGAATGAGTGCAGTACAAGGATCTTAAATGCAAAAGTTAAAAAAACTACTTTTGAACCATTTCTGCATTAAGATGCCTCACATACATAGTGTAAGAATATACCAAAACTGGGCCAAGGACTTGAGGAATATAAACAAACTTTTCCTATTTCTTGTGATGGAGATTAATTTATCAGATTGATGTCTGGTAGACTGCAAATAGCAAATGCATTTAACCTCATTCAGTAGCTAGAACTAACCTGCTTATAAATACTCTAATTAGATCAAAGCATAGAAATAACCAGAGAGAATATAATGGACAAAAAGACAAATGAATGTCCCTGTATCAATAATAAAGAGGCTCCCCACCCCATGTTTATTATACTAAAATCATTCTATGTTTTCCTGTTCACTTAAAAATCTGTTGTTTTAAACTTTGAAAAATGACCTCTAGAATGCCTCGTGCCTTAAACTATGATTCTCAACAACCTTGTTTTATCTCACTCAAATTTGTTTAGACCCCAGTCAGGCCTGCTCTTTCTTGTGCCAGGATCTATTAATGATAATTACTTAGAATACTATCCCCATTCTATGATAGCATCACATCATTGAGAGGAAGATTGTGATCTTATCCCAGACTATTCTGTTTAACTCTGACACTCCTTCTATTATAGTGGGGCCTTGATAAGATCATGCCTGTTAGGATCAGACATTAGTTGGAATCAATATTTGAAAATGTGCCTGTTTTTGCTTAATGGTAAAGTTAGTGTGAGTGTTGAAGTGAGATCATTTGTTGGATGAGATTGTACAACTTCATCTTGTCAAGGATTCTTTCTAGTACTTTATGCTACAAAGCACAGAATGAGTTCTTGGTAAAACCACAATTTTACTGACCAGTCCACCTGGAAATACTAGGTTTTTGGGAAGTACCTAAAAAATAGTACAAGTTATTTTTAACAAATTTAGGTCAGAAAAATAAGTTGTAAAAACGAAAGATTGTCTTCCTAACTTTTCATTAATGAAACACAATTCAGTGACTCTCAACCAAGGTCTTTTTAACAATGCCTTGAGGCATTTGGTTGTTACAAAAGGTGGGAGAAAAGGAGAAGGAGAGAAGTGAGTTGGCAGATGCCAAAGCAGTTGTTAAATATCCTATAATGCACCTTCCAGTATCCCACAATGAAGAATGATCTGGCCACAGTGTCAACAGTGACAAGGTTGAGAAACATGGATACAATGTATCCTGTGTATAAAAAAAATGGATTTCCATTTTTAGTGGCTATCTATCCAGGAGAAGCAAAAGCTGCAACTGAGGTCTGTGTTTTCCTTTGTCCAGCTAGCAACATCAATAGATTCGTAATTAAGAAAATTACGAAATCAGTCATATAACCTCTTTGGTCAGTCATATAACCTCTTTGGTCTCAATAAAACTAAAACTCTATATTCCTTATTGATTAATATAATCCAGGTTGGGAACATATTCATATTTTTTAAATAATGGAATGTGGAATGGAGTATCATTATGTAGCTTTTCCCCAAATTTCTCCAACCTAATGAGATTTGCTTTTCATTTCATATACATTTTGTTATACCATTAATTTGGTTATTTATTGATTAAATAGTATTCGTTAACATACTCATGGGTGAAAAAACAGCATTGAATGTTATTCTTTTCATAGTATTCTAGAGTTTGTTATACATTTTGAAAAGGGAAATGTTGGGCCTCCCTGGTGGCGCAGTGGGTTGGGCAGTGCACTATGAAGCAAACCGCAGCCACTGCAGCACGAGTTCGATCCCTGCGGCTGGCCAGGGAGGGGACCCACATGGCCTAGCAGACCTCTCCTGCCTCGCCTGCTGCTGCCCTCAGCAGTGTACTTCAGTCCCTCTGCCTGTTCTGCTCCCCACTCTGTCTCTGGTGAATCCTCTCACCTCCTGCGCTTGTATGCATAAATAAATAAATCTTAAAAAAAAAAAAAGGGAAATGTTATTTTTTTAAATTTTAGCATTTTAATGCTTGCAGAAAAGTAATAAGCAAAACATTTGCAGTGTGTTTCCGGAAAACAAATGAGAATGTCATTCTAGGTTCATGCATTTTTTTCTTTTTTTTTTTTTAATTGCTGGCTGAGGTCTGCAACTGGGTTTTGAGACAAAGCTCTTTCATCTACTAGGACAGTAAAGAGAATTTTTCCTTTTTGTGTTGCTGAAAGTCCTAAAAGCTTTTTTCCCCTGAATACTCAGATGGGAGCAGCAGAAAGGGGACTAGAGGTGCCAATGGCAGGGAAACTGTGGAAGATTAGCAGACTTCTTTTGATGAAAGGTGACTTCCCAAAGGATTGGAGAATAAACATATGGGCGGAAGTGCTGGTCTAAAGAAAAGGCACTGAAGTAAATGAGAGGAGTATTATGCTGAAGTGGCTTTAAGGGCTCTATACTCTGAACTCATACAACCTGTCAATTTATTGCTCATGAATAACCTTGCAGACTACAGTAGTCATAAAAACTCATGACACTATTATTTTCAATACCTAAAAATTTTTATAAGAAATTGGCAAATTAAATGAAAAATTTTCCTGCTTTGTTTCCACAATTTCTAATGAAATAATTTTTATATATTTCCTTCCCATTTTTGTTTCTTTTTTAAGAAAGAGCCTGAATTATATTTTAGTCTTTTTCAGTAGCTGAAAAAAGTGGTACGCAAATGAAAACTACTACATTTTAACATTGAAGAAGTGTCAATTAAAATAGTGTCTGTGAGTATCTGGTGAACTGATGTAATAAATACAGATAATTACTCTAAATGTTCTCAAGGTTAACTTTGGAAATAAAAAAAAAAGGTTCTCTGTTGCAATTTTTCACTTGTTTCAATTTTAACATATTTTATATGTTATATATCTATATTCCAAAAACAATTAGAAAAAATATTTTAAAGGAAGTCATTTACTTCCTTCTAATAATTCTGAATCTGAATACTCCTAAAAAAGAGAAAATCATGCAGTAGTGTGCATAGAGTATTTCCCCTGCTATGGTGTCAAAAACTCAAAGTAGCTTGGTTTTGATAGAGTTAAGTAAACCACAGACACGCCTGTGCTCCCACCCCTATCTCCCAGCACTTCACAGTTCAACAATCATTTCTTCTTGTAAAATAAGATAAGTTTTCATGTGTTTGCATTTGATGGATTAATAACAGAAAATTAAGGAATTTTACAAAAATTCCAACTTGGCAAATACTAGAAACCCTTATCATATAGAGGCCTGATAAAACCTTCTGATAAAGCACTAAGGAAACTAGTCTGGACAATGTCTTGAAAAATACTAGGTATCTGACTGTGGTCTGCATCTCCCCTCTAGAGTTGAGGATGATCAGTTAAATGCAAACACCACAGAAGATAACAATGTTATTCGTAACTCTGTGTTTCTGTCTTTATAGGTAGGACGTTGGTTACAATAAGGGGCTTATGACTGTAAAAACTGTGTAATGAGAGGCTGTGCTTTTTATCCTTACCAATTTCAAGTTAAAGGCAATGACCCTTTATGAGAGTGAAAAATATGATGGAATAAATAATACTTGTAACTCAGGACAAAGAAGCATTGGGACCTACTCCAGACAAGGCAATGCATCACATGTGTTCCTCCCAAATTACCAGCTATTTCGTAGTCATTACCATGCTAATTGATCTATATACAGAAGTTTTTGAAATAACTTAATTAATGTTCCTTGGGGGGATTTCCATAAAAGGCATATCATGATAAGAATATGATGTTGTCCAAAGAAGAAGCACAACTTAACTATGGTGAATAATAGTACATAGACTTTTGAAATCTGGGTTTTGGGTTTGTTCTATTTTTTTTTTTCCCACTCACATGGCACTCAGTGCTTTCTAGCTTCCTCTCCTCTGGTTTAAGACTCCCCAAATCATTTCAAACTTCATTAATTCTTGTTTTAAATGCATAAGTATCTATTCTGAGTCAAAACATATGTTTGCTCTGAGTTAGAGAGGATATATAGAAAGTAACTGTTTTATGTATTTCATTCAAGTATGGCAAATTATTTCCATGTAATTTAAGAATTTTGTTTTGATTAACCAGTGGTACTTCTAGATATTGTCAAAAGAAATTGCCAATAGAAATTATCTCCCCATCTTTTTCTACTATCTTCCATTTTTTACTTATTTTTTTCTTTATTTATCGATATTTGACATCAATTGTAATCCCTGTGTATCCCCTGTCACATTTCACCAGTGCACCATCACCTCAGTGTCTTGTACTCTTATCTGCCCTCAACTCTCTCCCTCCCACCTCCCCACCAAGTGTCCCCAATTTGTCCTTGTCTTTTTGTTTTTGTTGTGTTATTATTGTTGTTGTTGTTATTCTTTTCCTTGATCCTTATTTGGTTCCCTTATATTCCTCTAGGAGTGAAACCATCCGATATTTTTCTTTTGCCTTCTGACTTATTTCGCTGAGCATAATTCCTTCCAGCTCCATCCATGTTCCTATGAATATCTCCCATTTTTAAGAGAAATGAATGAAACTGAGTTTTAGTGCAATATCTCTAGAAGTTACTAAATCTTTTTTGTGATTTTTACCAATATCAAAGCATACTTGAAGTGTCTTGACCCTAATATCTAAAGGCTTTGTCTTCTAGATCACTATATGTATATTTAGCAAACAAAGTAGAAAGTAAATATGCCTACCCTGAAGAAATTTACAGTCTAATTAAAGGCTTAACCAGAGAAAATAAAATTATTTTGTGACTTGCATACAGAGGCAAAAGTTTTTGGCTTAATATTCTTAGAGATGGATGTCACATATATAAAATAAAAGTAACAATATTAACTTATAGCACTAAAATAAAGAACTATTAGATATAACTGAAAAATTACCTTTAATTTGCAAAAAGTTTTTGGCTTAATATTCTTAGAGATGGATGTCACATATATAAAATAAAAGTGACAATATTAACTCATAGCACTAAAACAAAGAACTATTAGATATAAGTGAAAAACTACCTTTAACTTGCACTTTAGAGCCATGAACATTTTACTATGTTAAATTCAACATTAGATTAGTAAAGATGCCTTTACATGAGAATGCATGCCAAACACTTTTTTCCTGTGATAAAAACAAGGAAAAAATTGACATATAGTGAAAATGTTGACTGTCCATTACTTTGTAAAATACTAGCAGGTACAAAATAATTTGAAAAGAAATTGCTGACAGGTCTTTTTCCAGGTTTCCATATAGCATACTACTGTAAAGCACAAATAACAATGGAACTTCTCCACAGTGTCATAATTATGAACTAAAAAGTACAGATTAATAATATGAATTAAAAAATGTTTTTAAACCTTGACTCTGTTAGCGGTTTTGGATTAGATATCTTTTGGTGCATTAGTTGTCTTGTGCATTATAAAATGTTTAGCAGAATCCCTGGCCTCTAGTTTCTAGATACCAGTAGCATTCTACTTTGTTGTGGCTATCGACAATGTCTAGATATTGACAGATGTCACCTGGGAAGTAAAATCAACCCTTCTTCAGAACTATTGGAGTAGAATATTTAGAGATTCAAAGTGTAAACTGTAACACAAAATGACTGCAGGAAATGTTCATTACACTTTGTCTTTTTAGCTCTTTGATCTTTCTTTTGTTTTACCAGCTATTAATCTATAATATTTGATCATAGATACATTCAGAGGAAATTAAAGTTTTGGTTTGATTTGAAAAATAGACGTTTTAAACCTATACAAGCAAGAGAAGAATTGAATTAAAAATGGGTTGGGCATTATTTGGTCTAAGGATTTACATGATTACACACATGAATTCTCTTGAGATAGCTATTTTCTGGTGTGTAAAATCCATAATTATCCCAAAAAACTCTCTTTGCATGGATAGGAAGATTCCTATGGTAAATGTAAGATATATAGAGTAACTGGAAAATAAAAAGTATTCTTTTTCTCTCAGTAATTTTTGCCCCAATAATTTGGTAAGCACATTTTATAGGAATTATTCACATCAAAATAAAAGTGTTTTGATTTCCATCTCCCTCCAGGTTGAAAGCAAGTCATTACACATGACTCTTCCTGTTGACCATTGGCTGATGTAGCTTCAGTTTAGGACTGCTGGGGGAGCACTGGATGTTGGGTCAGACTCCTATCTCAGGGGAAACGATGATGCTGAAATCAAACTTTCAATCTTTTCTAAATTTCTTTTTTATTGGCAGCTTGAATGGCCTACTTTATTCTTTTGCAGTAGGCCTTCCATTAGGCATTTGTTTTGTTGACATGTGAATGCTCTTTTGTCAAAGATTAACCACACTGCCTCCTCACAGGCAGGATGCCATTTAAGATAGTCCTTTACTAAATTCTTAGAGTGAGGATGTATGTCAGGCCAGTCAGGGGGCAAGTTTAGGTGACAGCTATTGATGGGTGGGCTTGGGGGCTCCCTCTTCATTGACCTGTTGAGAACATGGTCACAGACCAAACTCAGGAGAAATGCCTGATGTATAGGACACACAGTTGAATGAGATTTAAGGATCCCTAATCCCATTATGTTTTAAAACCTTTAGTAACTCAAGCATGTTACAGAGCAGTTAGCGAGTCACCTAAAAGATGATCACCCAATGAAGGGTAAGAGAAGTCCTACTAGGTTTCAGAATCCAGACACAGTGGACCACTCTCTAGTCCTATTATTCTGTCCGACTTGACAATTTGCAGTCGATATTTATGTAAGACTTCTTGTGCCATTAAAAATTATAGTAGACTTTCAATTAATCATGATTTGAATGACTGTCAGAAACAGTGTATTTAGAATGAGGCCCAAATTTTGTCATATTACCCAGACTTTGTCAAATGCCTATCACTTTTGTTTCCCTAAATCTCAGCAAATAGACTTCCTTGGCCATACCTGGCAATCATAAGGCAATGGTTTATATGTAATCAGAAAAGAATAACTTTTACAAACAATTACAGCTACAAAACTCACAAAAACCAGAAGTTAAGAAAAGAAAGGGATTTGTTTAATACAAGAAAATGAATTTGGAATTGGCAGAATGTTGGAGAGATGGCTGTGTAATGTAAACAGTACTTTTGTTGTCTAAATGAGCTATATTTGACCTTGTCATCTTACCTACCAACTTTTCTGTTTTTCCCTCACTAACATGTTATTTGCTTTGTTCTTCCTTTTTCTACTCCACCATTCAAAGTCTTCCAATCCTTGATACTTTTTGGTTTGATTCATATTCTCATTCATTTCATTTTCACTTATGGTATATTTCCTTTTGAATTAGCTTATGAGTAACTTTTAATATTTTGCCTTCATCTTTTCTGAGCTAAAACAATGCCCAAGGACACCCTTTGACTCCTAGCAATATTTCTGGGGTGGGGGTGGTATTTTTGTCTCAAAAGAATCACATTTTAATTCAGCTTGAGTGATATCCTATTGATATGTTGGGGCTAAAATGTCCCCTCCAATATGTTCCAACAGTATAAATTTATTGTTCTTCCTTCTGTTGTAAATAAGAAACCGGTGTAGTGTAACAGACATAACTTCCAAGGCCAAAGTGCATAAAAAATGTCATCTAGCAGGCCACTTGCGTTCACACTACATTTTTATTACCTGTTTTTCAGTGCTTCTGTTGTGAATCACATATGGACGAAAAATGCTTTGAATGCTTTGTGTATTTTATTCTCAGGCATATTACTTCAGGTTTGGGGAACCAGTATACAGTCAAAGGTGTTTTTGGCTAGAGATTTGATTCAAGAGTTGTTTTTATCCCAAACTATGAGTCTTCTGTAATAGACAAGAATGGCTGTTCCCGTAGGTTGAAACAGTACATGGAGGAATTTTGTTTAATAATATAAGAAAAATGTGTGTGTGTACTTATTATACACGTGCATGCACATGTGCACACAAAGAGTCAGTCCAAGTGAGTTAACTTTTTACCAACACCTACTCAATCACTTTACACAAGACACGTGGTGCACTTTAGGAATAAGCATATCAGACTTGAAAGAGTATAGTTCTGCCATAGTATTAGTAGTTTGGGACCTATCCAGGAAAATAAAAATAGGAGGGCTTAGAGGGATAATGCAAGATTATTATAAGTATTTATCAGTTGTTGGTAGATAAGGTAGTGGGGTAACAACCACCTCCATACTCTTAAAATAGCTGCAGTTTTCAGACTTAACTCCCCACTCCCCACTAGTGCTTGGAGCCTTAGCTGAATGTTCTCAGATAAAGAAAAAAAGTAAATGCAGGCTATGAATCAGTGGGCTGATTCTGATGATTTTCTTCTGTGTGGAGGCCACAAACTGGCTTGTAAACAATAAAATTTTATATATTCATAAAATGAAATTTTTGAAACTTCTTAGAACATTATGAAATTGAATTATTTGGAAAAAAACAGCAGTAACAACATAAAACAAGGGCCACATAAATGTTACTAAATGGTTTTTCTTGTAAGTGAAATTAAAGTAAGCATTTTAATTCATGATAGTTTTTATTCTTTAAAGTCACAAAATGTATATATTAAGCATAGGGTTTAATTGTTTCTAAAAACATACCCTTCATCCTTCTAACTGAGCCGTATGTCTTGTAAGGATAATGTGTATATACATACTTTAATTAATACAGTGGAAAAATGGTAATGTATTGTGTCCCTAATGCAGTTTTAAATCTGTATGAGAGGAATATTAAAAATCAAGTAAATACTAAAATAACACATTACAAAAATTTTATTTAGTCTTTCGTATTATTTGAAAAACTTCAGAAATTGCATCATTTTAATGATTCTGAAGTTATGCAGGAAAAATACAGGCATAGTCATATTGCTGAGTAGAAAGGCAACTTATAAAACTGTACATAAAATACTCAGTAATATTTTCATTTCCAGGGATGCCTTGTAAAAACTTAGCAGTAAAGTCCTCCAACACCTGTGTCAACGTGTCATCTACACTCCCTATTTACAAAACTAATAGCAAGGGATAGGGAAAGGGCATCCTGACTGCCCAGAAGTAAAATATAGTAACGACCATTAAAAAGTGAAAATAAAACAAAAATGAGCACCAGACAAAGCAGAGTTACTTTGTTTGTTAACTATGTAAAAGAAAAATTTGATAAACATTTTCAATCTGTTCTCAAGGCACAAGCAGGTTAGCCTTAGATTTTCATCAGATCACTATTAGGCTTACAAGTCATTACAAAAACCTTCTGAAAAATAGAGCTAAATTCCATTTCTAAGCACTGTAGTGAGCACAGGAAACCGGCAACAGGCCTTTAGTATCATTTGGATAAGAAAGAAGGAAGACTCAAAGCAAAAATATCAAAAGGTCAAGAGGATTCTTTACTCTCAGTAATTGCCTCGGAGGCTTTTTCTTCTCCTTTTTTTCCCCTTGATACATTGTTTTTAAAGGGTTGTCTGAGAAGTGAAAATATAAAAATGCAATCATAATAAGAATTCAAAATTCATCAGGAAAGGTTAAAGTACTTTCCTCTTTCTCATTTGGCCATTGAGGGGTGGCTTGTCGACAGGCTATCCTTGAAATCCCAGAGTCGCTTACGCTGTTGGTACAATTTCATTTGATTTGAAATTTATTTTCCCAGTTTAAAAAATGTTAACTATCTCATAGTGCAATTGAAACTTGCTTGTGTCAAAAACAGGGAATTCTAAGGAAAAATAGACTGTGGATATATGTCAGATGTTTCTCTCTTTTTTTTCTCACTTTCTTTTTTTGACACACAAAACCCATATGCACACACATATATTAATATATATAATATATGCAGATATTGATGGAATTCTGTGAGTTGAAAGAGGAGGAAGATGTCTTGAAGGATCCATATCTCTGCCAGCAGATTTGTGCTATTATCACTGAAATGTGGCCTTCAGTCTTGAAACAGTTAAAAGAGTTCTACGGCCACAAAAGAAGAGATGTCTTCAGAATTATCTCCCGCCTCACATTTGCTCTTAGGCAAGCAGTTTAAAAAAGCCCAGTGATTGAGCCAGTGATCCAATTTGAAATGCAGAAATGATTAGAGCTGCTTGCCTCATTTCATATCGAAATTCTCTGATTTATGACAGGGCTGCAGCCAAGATCTATCTCCAAAGGGAATTAGTGTGCAAGTTTGCATATTTTTGTTATTTAGGTTTCTGATAGCAGCTGCTAGCTAGAAATACTGAACTGGGAGGTGGTGGGGCAAGGATTTTCAGCCACTGGAGCAAAGGGAAGATAAGAGCTTTCTGTTTAGGACATGGAGACCCCTTGACCAGCATCTATCTGAGTTACATACGCTATATATGTGTGTGTGTGTTTAAGAACTTGTTAATGGTGTAGATGTGAGTGTGTATGTACACATAAATTATGAGGTTCAGGGAGTCCAGGAATGTATTGGAATAGTTAATTCTAGTAATGCAGAAAAGAATTACCAAAATTCTGTCTCCATGTTTTAACTAGTGGAATTTTAATGAGGCATAATACTTCAATCATGCAACTGACCTGTGGGGCAGAGTATAGAACATATAATGAAACAGAAATAGAATTCTGAAAAAAAAAATTATTACCTTATCTGGAATTTACATGAAGTGTTAACAGGAAATTATGCAGCAGTTATAAATGAAAAATATGGGATTTAATGTACTTATTAACAAAGATTTGTTACATACATGATACCAGTGTCCCAAATCTGCTGTCCGCAGCTGTCCCCAATTTCTAATGTTTCTGTCCTCAGATGCCTCATTTAGAGTCATCTTATTACTATGGAAGCTAATGCCAGTTTCTTTTCAATAAGCATTCCATTCCAGGAAAAAAAAAGGGGGCATATCTTTGTGCATAAGTCAAGGGGTGCAGACTTTCTATCAGTTACATTAAATATTAAACACACACACACTCTCACACACAACTTTCTTGGGATGGGCCAGTGCTTTCCTTGAATCTGTAGATCTTAATCATTTTTGGCAAAAAAAATCATGATTCTTCAAGTGAAAAATTCCCTTGAAAGGAAGATGTGTGACTGTCAGTCTACATTAGTACTGCAAGGAGCAAAGAAATCATCGTGGGAAAGTTTATTACCTTCCCTACTCTCGGCTCCATATGGAGTCATTATGGCCTGGAGTCTCAGCTCTGCTCCTCAGCTGACCTTACTATAATGCAGCTGGGCTTGTAGGTATTAAAACCATTCTCATATTTCACTGAGTGTTCTCCAGAGGACCCAGGGTTATTGTAGTAAAATCTTTAAATTTTGATTATCTTGTTCGGTGAAAAAAATGCAGTTAGATCTTTAAAGACATCTTTAAGCTAAAATGCCTGCATGCCTGCATTTTTTTGTGTAAATCAGTCCATCCTTTCTGTTAGAAGGCTCTTGGACTTCCACTTTCCTTGCCTAATTTCAGGATAATAACCCTCTCTTTGGTTGCTGTCGCTTGTGTTTAGGAGAAATATTCTGTTGGTATCTCAAAAATTAATTTCTAGAAGATTCTTAATCCAGAGGTTTCGGAAATAATTTTAACCTGATCATACCATTTAAAACAAAGAATGAAATTTTCTTTATTTAACATTGTAGTATTTTTAAATGACTTGTAAAATTTTAAAACTATATTATTTATTTTCAGTCACTCAGTTCTCAATTGTTAAAGCTCAGAGTTCTAACTTATAGTAAGTCATTTTATTAATGACCTGCATTTAAGTTAATATTTCACTGCCAAAGACAGTGCTGATGTTCCTTTCTTTAGTATTTCCATGACTGTGAACTGAACTAGATCTTCTATTTTACGCATAGGAAAAGCAAGAGTCGGGTACTCCTCTGACAGCACCAGGTAATAAGTGCAGATCCTACATTCGAGTTCAAGTCTGATTTAATTTTTTTAGCCTATAATTTTTATTCTACCTCCCTATAGATGCACTGTAATAACAGTCCTCTTCAGTACATACTTTAATTATTCATTCGGTCAGTCTTTGATTCCGTAATCAGTTCTTGAGCCAGGTACTGTGCAAGGAACTGAAAATATCCAAATAAGTGAGATTCAGCACCCCCCCTCCCAAGGAGCTCAGTCTAATTAAAGAAGCAGGTATGTAAATGTGTAGCTATAGTGCAGTAAGATGGTTTCTGATGAAGGCATACAGAAGAAATGATTTCTTCTTTAAAAATATATAAACTATAGAAACATCTGCTAGCTAACTTAGGCAGAAATAAAATTTATGGGGACCATAAGAGGGAGGTCGCAGAATTAGTGAGAGGTCAGAGAACCAGGTTTAGAAAAGAACAAAGTCAAGGCTGTCTGAGAGAGGGTGGTGTGAAATAGTAGCAACCATTGTGTAGTCTTATCACAGCACTTGCACAGGCAGGAATGAGCTCCCACAAGTTTTGGTCTTTCTCTTTCTTTGTTCAGGATTTAGGTCCAGGAAGGGAGTAGCCTATCAGTCTAGCCTGGGTCACATCTCTGCCACTTGATTAGGGAGGGAATGGCCCCAAGATTAATACTCTGGGGGGGGGGGTGTCCAACAGAGGAATTACCCCAAAGACATAGAGAAGTCTTATCAAAAAGAGCTGGGATCAGATGCTGGCCAGCTATAAAACAGTAATTAGCCATCAACAGAAAGTAGGAAGATAAGGCATTTAACTGTCTCAAATGCCCAAGAAAGATTTCTAGAGGGCAATTTTGCAGAGAAGTTTTGGCAGATGACTTTACTCAGGAAAAATATTGGAAATGAATATTCTAGGGAGAAGTAAAAGTATAGACAAAGGCATTAAACAATAAAGGTTTTGGGAGAAACACAAGGAATTTGGGTGAGGTATGTCTGACTGAAGATCTACAGAAGGATTAGGGTTCAAGTAATGGAGAACTTTCCATCCAGGCCAAGAAATCTGGATTTTATTTTCAATTTACTGGTGATGAGCTGGAAATATTAAATAAAGTGAACTGTTTTGCAAACATGCTTTAATCAACTTCAATGCTAAGACTCTTATTGGATTTACTTTTTCTTACATTACTTTTTCTTATAACTTTTAAATCTATGATTAAATTCCAAAAAGAACTATATAATGCTCTTTCATATCTCAAAGTTAGTTTCCAATATTAGACAGAATCTGTGTGTATTTTAAACGTAAAGAGAAGGTAGTGAAATTAGCTATCTTTTGTTTGAAAGTAAAAGCACACAAAAAAACAATTGTGTGATAAAATTATACAAAGTAGGTGAAACATACTTAATTTCTTATCAAAATTTAACTGCTCTCTAATCATAGAGTTACTTACAGCAAAATAGCAGATCTCAGTATATCTGATCTTCATCTGATGCCTCTGTGTGTCTGTGAGTGTGTAATCACCATATTCCCAAGTAGATACAACAATCGTGGCGAGAGAGCATGAAATGATCTTTAAAACTTCAATTAAACAAAGAAGTGTCTGGTGATTTTCAGCAATGGCCCCCAGGAAAGGGACAAGCATACTCTCTCCATTGTTTCTAATTTCTCTACTTGAACAATACAGTTAAAGCTATTGTTCTTTAGAAAGTAGAATTCAAAAGTGCTTTGAAATAATGCTATTTTTTAGGCTCATACATCTGCACTTCAATTTCCTAAAACTTACCTTTGCCATGATAGCTGCATCCTTACTGTTTGCCAGTCCAGTTGCAAACTGTATCCTACTGTCTGTGAAAAGGTGGCACTATTAATAGATGCAGAAGTTTTGGTTAAAGTTTAATGTTATGCCTGGGATCTGTTTAATAGCTCTAAAAATTATATATATATAATTTTAATATATAATATATAATAAAATATATATATATCTTTCAATTGACAAGGGCAGTTTTAAAGAGCTTATCTTGTTTTCTGTGTACATGTCTAATCATCTTGGAAATTCATATATAATTTGGGTAAGAGTAATGTCTGCTGAAATAGTTCTGCTTATTTAAAACAGGATATGGAGATTATATGTTCCAAATATTTAGCTTGTTTAAGCTCGTGTGTGTCTGTAAATGAGAAAAAGAGAAATCACCTGTGTGATTTTCTCATAAACATGTGATATATCCTCATTAACACTAGATGAAAGCACAGTAGCTTATTAAGAACAGTGACAGAAGAGTACAAAGGGATTTTTTTTTTTCATTTTAAGCCATTTGCAGTTTCTTTTTATTTGCAGATAAATATTCACAGGAAAATATCCTAATAATAATGATGGTGATATCACTCCATCTTAATAATAAAAGGATGCATAATAACATATTTGAGTTAACTTTATCCTAAGTTAGTAAGAAAATTTCTATATACTACAGTGTGTTTTAAATAGTCTCCTATTTAATTTTTCCCATGAAT
This sequence comes from Galemys pyrenaicus, assembly GCA_019455555.1. Lineage (NCBI taxonomy): Eukaryota > Metazoa > Chordata > Mammalia > Eulipotyphla > Talpidae > Galemys > Galemys pyrenaicus. Next base: position 5,689,110 of record JAGFMF010011395.1, on the reverse strand, counting down.
AGTGCCTTTCATTTGGGAATGATAGTGAATCAAATTCCTAATAGTACTGCCGCACTATAGCTACATTATATAAGACTATTAATGAGGATAAATATTAAATTTGAATAGATGCTGCAGGTGTGAGACATCAGATGAGAACTCAAAAGGATTGAATTCTTCAGAGGATCATTATTTAAGTTCTTTCCAGCTCTGTTGTTCTGCTGCATGAAACTTACTTAAGTAGCTCTCAGGACTGGTAGAACATCTGTTGTTCTTGGGGAAAAAAGGTCTTTTTGTTGTTGTTGTTGCTTCTTTTTGGTCAGAAATGACTGTGCTATTCCGCAGTGTTGGCCCAGCATGCCTTGCAGGGAGTAAGCTGTGCTCTTCTCGTGTTCTGACTAATTAATTCCCTTGAGATCTGCTCTGTACAACCAGAGTCGTTCTCTCTGGGTCCAGCAGTGGGAGGACTGCCTTTGGGAAGGTCACTGGAGAAAGCTGTACTCACATACATGATCATCATGTAAATAAAAAAGGAGGTGAATGCCAGGAGAGTCGAAGCCCAGCGAAGTTTTATAAGAGAGAGAATTGATCTGAATGATAGCTGTTATTTTCATAAGCACTTTTAGCTATCATAATGAGCAAATTTTCAAAGCAGAACACCCACTTGCCAAGTTATAATCGTCATCGCTTAGCTTTGCTTCATCAGGTCACTTAAATGTGATTAAATTTTACCGACCAGATCAATGGCTTCTAAAATTAACTTTTGGGAAAATTATCAATTCTTTTCTTCATCTTCCTTCAACAATAAAATAATTCAATATGTGTCCACAAAAGTATCTTACTTTACCTGACAGCTTCTCATGTAAAATAAACTCTAGTTTTCATTCCCATATGCTGATTTCTACATCATCCTCCTTGTTCTTGCATCTGCCTTATAAAAGAATTGGTTTTAATTTCTTGGGACTGACCAAGAAAGATAATGAAGTCCTTTCAAAGACTCTTTATGTGTGAAATCCTGGAGGAAAACCCTAGAGCCTCCTTACTTCTAGCAACCAATTACTATATACAAAAAACTTTCCCCAATTACGAAGCCCTCTAATGTGTCCTGCACAGACTCAATCTCACAAACCATGTTGCAGAGGCACCATTCACATAATTAACAGGAAGGCACTGCATGTGGCCAGACCTTCTGCTAATTGATTAAATGAGTCTATTCCTAAATCAGATTCTAATCACACTAGCAGAGGGCTACGAAACAACACATCTCTAGCAGAATTTGCAGGCACTCCAAATGTGCAAAACCCGAAACACCCAGAATACTCAATAGAGAGTCACTTCAAAATAAAAATGAAAAGTTAAAAAAAGGCCACCTTGCTCTCTTGAAATGTCACTCTCCCCAGTTGGCTTTCTTTAGGATTCGTACTTCTATTTGATCCCTGTCCTTTTGTGATTCTTTATTCACACCTAAGCGATACAGAACATGTCATACATTGGTGCAGCTTTGTGATTATTCTAATTAACAAGTGCTGGATACTTTACCTGCAGTTTCCTAGTAAAACACAAAACCTTCTATCTGCTTGTCAGTTTTTCTCTTTTTTTTTCCCCCCTTTTTCTTTTCTTTTCTTTTTTTTTTTTTAAGAAGGCCGTGGTGTTCCCTAAGGGTTGTGAGAGAAGTTCATCCCATTGAACTGGTCAGCAAGATATCATTAGCTCCTTGTGTACATGAAATCCAGGGGTTAGAGCACCAAGCGTCACAAGCCAGTTTCTTTACCTCCTTGAGCTGATCAGAGGATCAGAGTATCAAGGAAGGATTAGCACTGACTTGGGATTTGTGTGATTGGTTAATTTATTGCGGCAATGGCAGGCCTTTCATCTATGGCAACATTTAATCAGCACAGCCATGGAGGCTATTACCGGTTAGCTCCTTTCTCAAGTCAGCCAAGGCTGCACCATCAGCCCTATCACAACTCCCCTGAAATTTCCAAATTATCTGGAACAGGCTTTAGCCTCACAGTAATAAAAATTAGAAGAGATTCCTGATAGCACTGGTGGAAAAGGCTTTCACTTGCACAGGGCAAATTATAAATAGTATGAACGTGCACTTTAAAAAAAAAAAATTCTCTACCTCTTAAGAGATGTGCAGGACTTATCACCCCTGCTCTGATCCAAATCCTCATGGTTGAAAATTTATATTAGATTTTATCAGAGAGGCCTAAGTCTAGAAAAATCAATGAAGGTTATCTTTTATGTTGCAGGAACTTGTGGAAATATTGATTTTCATTTTATAGTGAATTTGGAGCATGAGTTGGTAATCACTGCTGAGCCGACCACAATGTTTGCCTACTGTATCTTTTACTGAGTTTTGCTCAAGTATTTAAGATAGTATATTCCTGTTGATTTTAGTCTATAGTGTGAAGACAGATGTTCCAAAAACACAAAGTTGTACTTGATGATAAACAAAGCACTCAGAAGCTTTCTGTTTGCAATGATGAGTTCTGTATTTGAAGACTGCCGTCTACCTATTAATGAGGGGTTGGAAATAAAATGTGCTCTCAAATTTTGGTAAGATTATTTGCTCTTTGCTTCTTTCAGGCTTAAAAACCAGAAGAGCACTTTTTTAAGAAGTCAAAAAAAAAATAAACTGTACACATACAAACGGGGATGATTTGCAACAGTGAGATTCTACTGGGGGAAAAAGGGAAGTTTGTTGTGGTTTTTTTCCCAGCTAATTGGTGTGTCCTGTATATGACAAATCTTAGTGAAAGTGTCCCTCCCCCATCCCTTTGAATTCTTTAACGTTTTCATTACATTCAATTCATTAATTCATAAATTAAATTCTTTTAATTTCACCTCTCATTTATTTTTAAATATTTTATAGTTACAGAACCTAAACAGTTTCAGGAAATGAGTGCTAGTTTTTCACTTGTTGAAAGTGAACTCTTCCTTTAAATCTTTAAATCCTTTTTTATACCTAACTTGTTACTATTTTTATAGAACTACATTGTGACGTGTGGCTTCACGATGGTTTATTTATAACGTATTTAATATTCTTATAGTGATAATCTTACTTCAAGAGGAAGAACTTGCTCATAAGAAATAACTCTAGTCGAGATTTAGGAATGTTTCTTAGTGACAAAATCCTTAAGACTTCAGCATGATCGTTGCGGTGGTTTGTCTAATTTTCCAAGAAAATAGTACCTTCTAATATTCACTCTGCGTATCTTCAATGAGAATAAATCCAGACATGCTCTCCGGCTTTATTTTGTGCTAAGTATTTGGTCGGCACTCAGTGCTCGGTTAATTGTCTCCTCTTAGTCCTGTAGAGTTCAGTGACAAACTCCCCTGGGTTCCACGGGCGAGCTGTCTTCCTCTTCCCTCGCTCACTCACGGTTATTGCCCTGAACTTGGCTTGGCAGCAGGCACACAGTCATTTCTCTCCATCACCACCTAAAGCCATGCTCCAACTGCAGGGCTCCAGGGAGTAGTCAGCAGTCGTTTTATTCCTCTGAACATACCCCAAAAGATAGCTAAGCCAAGGAATTAGCAGGATAACGTATGAAAACACTGAGCCCAGTAGCTGGCACATGGCAGGGCCCACAGATGGCAGCTACGAGTTCCATTATTGCTTGGGAAAGTCTATCAGGGCACTCCAGAGAATTCATCACCTGTTCCCTGGGCTTGTCCCCTAATTAACTGGATTTGGACACATCTATTCATGGCCAACCTTAGGTTTAATGGTGACGAAATTGTTTATTTTTTAACTCCCTCTGCCCTGTCCTCTTTATTCTTCTTCCCTATACTATAGCAACCCCTCGCCTTTTCTTACTCCAATTCTCAAGTGCAGTTGAGTACATCTGAAAGTGAAGATAAAAGCATAACTCACATTTGGATATAGCCTTTTTATTTTTCCTTGCCCTTCGTCTCCACTGCACTCCTATATAGGAAATACAGTGTTGGGCTAATAGGACCCGGAAGTCACAGACAATTCTGAGGCAGTCACACTGCTGCTGATGGGGCCTGGGTGTTAGACTGGACTGCTCTGTTTCATATAAGCATTGGTTGAAGTAAGCGAAAACTTGTTGAGGCCCGCTGGCTGCAAGAGATGGAAACACAATTGAAGCAGTTTAAGAAAAAGGAAAATTTTTTCATTAGCACTATGAGATGTCTCATAGACACCAAGGGTAGAAATACATTAGACCTCAGGATTTATTTGCATTAAAGATTCAGAAATCATCAGGACACCTTCAGCATTTGTCATGCCTTCTGATTTCTCCTAATGAAATGTAACCTCCTCCCTTTCAACTCGCTATGGGGACATGTCCCTAAACTTTACTGCTCATATTTGCACCCGCCATGGATATTTCCCCTTGACTCTTTGAGTTCTACCATCAGCAATGCTAGGGAAAGGACTTATTGTTCTAGAACATGAGTGCCGACCATTCCTGGCTCAGGACTAGAAGATAGAGGAGAAGCAACTCTCAGAAGAGAGAAGATTCTAGACAGATGATTCCGTTAAGTGCCCATTACAGTTGAAAGCAATATTTTCTGCCAGGTGAGTCTGAAGGTCGTTCATACAGAAAAATACTTGATTTTATTCTTGAAGGCAAATTACAGGACAGGTAGATTTTGGTCAGTGTATGTAAGGGATATATCCTTGTAAAATATTTGCACTTCCTTGTAGTTTGTCTCTAATTACTAAAAATATTCAAGTTTGGCTAAGTAAAACCTAAAGCTATGAACTGCTGCTATTTATATTCCCTACCTGGCACACTCTAGAATATTCTTTGGATTAACTTGACACTAATTCAGATGAATTTCAAGATTCAAATGTTCAGATTCACCAAGTCTATTTTCTGGTACTGGTTTTATAATTATTATGTGTTTTGAAAAGTGAATTAAAACATTAAATGCCTCATGTGTATGATAGATATGTGTGCATTTGTATATAAATAAACATGTATATTTTGTGTTTGTTTGCCTGTGATAGGTTTAACATTCTTCTGCTAATTTTGGGCATTAACTTGACATTCATATGCAGTGGCACTGAATGTTTTATATAATATGCTTTAGGCTACATTTTGATAAAAAATTTATTGAGATGATACATTCAAACCTCAGATGTTTAGAGACATTTGTGGCTTTTTCATCATCATTGCTGTTGGCTGAGGACTGTAGTCTAGGGACTTTCGAAATCAAGTCACAACTTATGTGTGACTTAAGCCTAAGTTGAAGAATTATTTCAAAAAGTTTACCAAGAAATAATTTTCGTTAAGCTTTATTCTAGCCTGTGTACCAAATGAAATTTTGGTAGACTTAAAAATGTGCAGTGATATGCAGATGATGTGCTTTGATTCATTTTTGATTTTTGCACAGTAGTGTGGACTACATCCTCTCCCCATGTAGTAGCTCCTTGCTGCCAAAAATTTTATGGTATTAGGCAAAAGGACTCCATACCAAAAGGTGCTTTAGCTCTGGTTACCTCACATAAAATATTTGGCATAGAACATTTTCTCAGCAATGCTATGCATATCTAACTTGCTTACAACAAATGTCACTGAGTGATTAACTTATAGGATAGTGCAGCTCTTTTCAGTCTATAAATTGATTTAGTCTGAGCACTGAATGAAGACTTTACATCAGTGATATTAATGCACAATGACAATTGGATTCTGCAAAACTAGTGTTACAGAGAAACTGGTAGCAATGAGCATCTTTGTAAATGTATGTCAGGGTTTTTTATTTGTTTGTTTGTTTATTTTTATCCAGAAGTACCTGTAAATTGTTAAATGTTTATTTTCTTCAATAGACGAAAGTGGTCTCAACTGTAATTGTTATTACCAAATTTCCACTCAGTATGCTTCTGTATTAACCCTCATTTCTATTTTTAAATAATCTATATGCTCTTTAAAAATGTGGAAATAATGAATTTTTGAGTAGGCAGCACCCGAATGTGTCCTGGTGGTATCACGCACTTATTAGCAGTCATAAGTGGCCTATCAACATCAGTTTCCTCATCGGTTTCTAAGTCCAGCTCTTGTCTTACTTGATTGCAGGGCTTAAGTGAGCTTCTCTTTGTTTAGTCCATCCCTTCCTCCCTGCCTGAAATACTTCTGCCATCTGGTTTTCAGAGCTCTGTTCCTTCCCCCACCTTTCTGCATATATTTTTCTCACTTTCCTCGGCTGAGACATAACCTCTAAATGTTGATAAATACCAGGATGCTATCCTGGAAATCTTCTATTTTCCTTTAGATGATTTTAATGCCCCATGGCTTTAATTGTCACCGGTTAACCAATGATTGCCAAATTTATTGTGTTTTTTAAAGATTTATTTACTTATGCAAACAAGAACTGGGGTACAGGCCAGAGGTTTTGGGGGTGAGAGGATTTACCAGAGACAGAGTGGGGAACAGAACAGGCAGATCAACAGAAGTACACTGCTGAGGGGAGCAGCAGGCAAGGCAGGAGAGGTCTGCTGCACCATGTGGGTTACCTCCCTGGCTGGGGATCAAACATGTGCTGTAGATGCTACAGATACTTCATAGCATGGTTTTTAACCCCTTACACCACCAGGGAGGCCCCTATATTTTTATTTTTATTTTTATAGAAGTAACATTGCATTGTAGGATCATTTAAATTTCAGGTGCATCATCGAATATCAACATGTATATATTACATTAAGCTCACTTCTAAAAGTCCAGTTCTGTTCTTCAGCATACAATTGTCTCCTTTGCTTTCCAGATTTTAATTTCAGCCTGAACCTCTTTTCTGTGCTCCAAACTCATTTCTGTCTGCCTACTATGAAACTTGCCATATCAGAGACATCTTTAGGAAGAGATTAGCATTCCAAATTATAAGCCCTGAAATGACTGATTTCTCAGTCTTTTTCTGTCTTGATAAATGCCATAGTCACCCATTTATCAAGACCCCAAAATTAAGGTCTTGCCCCAAACCCTTGATGGCTTTCTTTTAACACAGGCTTTATATCCAACAAGTTATGCACTTTCATACTCTGACCACTTCCCACCACCTCTACCACAATCATTCTGGTTCAGGCCACTGTCATCTCTTACCCGATCTCACCAGTAGTCTCCACTTTATTTCCTTTTATTCATTTGTGTCCTTCATATGATAGCCAGGAGGGTGGATTACCATATATAGTGGTAAATCACACAGTGGTACATCACAGGATAGTATTTCCAAGACCATCCACACTTGGAATAAAATATGGACCTTTAACTCTAACCTGCAAAGCCCTGGATGCTATAATCCTTCCCCAGTCCATTCCTTCGCCTCAGTGACTTCACAGTGGCCTCATTGATTTCCTCTGCTGTTGAATACACTGAATCCCACCTTCATGCCTATGCATGTGCTGTTCCCCCTACCTCAGACATTCCACCTGCAGACCATTATCTGGCTTACCCCTGGACTTCATCAGCAGCGTGCTCACATGTCCTCTCTGCAGCAGGGCCTCTGTAGACTAGTGACTTAAAACACAAATACACAAAGCTCTGGCATGTGCATGTTTATTTCTTTATATCTTTATCTTACCTAAAAAATACATTTTACTATTTGCATTTTTTTTCAACCTGACTAGTGAATAAGCACTATTAAGACACTTATCTATTTCACTGATATTCTCCCACACCTAAAACATACAGTCAATATTTGTTGAAAGGATGAATGAATGAAATGACATGTTAAAAGGTCTCAGCATTGTACTGGAGAGTTCACTAAATATTGCTTTTCAAATCCTATCTCATGGTGATAGGAAATACATGGGGATTACAATTAATGGCAAGTATATGTAAATTTTAAAATATTTTAATAAAAAAATAAAATGTAATTTGGAAAAAAAAACAAAAAACAAATCCTATCTCATTCTTGAGTACATTACTTTGAAATAAGTGCTGTAGAAAGCCGTAGCTTGCAAGTCATTTTGCTTAAAATTTTAACAATGTTAAAAATCTCTTTCATTTCTTAAATGCTATTATAAGGCATCTGAGATAGTGAAAATGTTTGACCCAGAATTCATCACTCTTAGAGATGCTCACTCTTAGAGATAAATCAAACATGTCCTAACACTGATTTCATTCCCCAGGATATGTAATTAGCAAATGCTACAAAAGATTTGTCCTGAAAAAAAAATAGAAAAGTATACATTTGTTTACCTTCTGTAATATTTGAAGTGGGTACTTAGTAAGTATGACATGTATCTGAAGACAGCGAATCCTTCTAAATTAATGTCAGTAAATTAAATTAGCAACTACCTATTGTTTCCTCTATTTCATTAATATAATTGATAAATAAACCCAGGCTGAGCACTGACAGTAACAGATTCCTGAATTCCGATGCTGAGCCATAAGTATCTATTCTTTGAAAATTCCTTGAAATCAATTTTTGCGTTGATTTGCAGAAAGTATATTTTAGTATCTTTAAAGCTTCTTGAGTATTTCGTGTGAAATAGTTTTTTTAACTTAATGAGTGTAAAGATGTATCATATCAGCCTGATTGGTTTCTCATTCTTACATGAGAAAATGGGGTGAAAAAATATTGATTTGCTATGACATGTCCAGCACAGCATGATATTCTCTTTAGTGCTCCTCATCTTCAAAAGTACATGAATGAATTTGTTATAATTCACTTACGTGCTTCTCAGGAATTTTTCCTGGTTTCCCAACACAGTTTCAGGTTCAAGGTTATATTTTCACATGGCTCTTTCTTAGTTCTCTTGTATGTCATGTTGTTCTGAAGCATGATTGTTGGGGTCTTCCTTCAACAAAAGTTGACATTTTTTTGAACTCCCTTTTGGGTTAAATGACTTGTCCCTTTAGTTTTAAACACTATCCAAGTACTATTTCATTTTTTTGTCTTTTATCCCACTTCTTGTTTTTCCTCTCGTTTATTTAATTACATGCTAAATAAGAAAATCAAAGACAGAAAAAATGGTTGATGTTTATGTGTGAAGACAGAGATGAAACAAATTATTATCATGTCTGCTTTTAAATATTGCCTTCACATCCCAAAGGAGGATATGTTTTTACATTTATTTCCGTGAAAGTTTCTTCTTGTTATATATTTTATCCTTCCTCGTTTTATATGCGTGCTTTGATTTTCAGAACCTATTTCAGTTAGTATAGTATGGTGATTTAGAGCTTAGGCACTGGATGGAAAATGCCTGGTCTTAAATATAGACTACTTCATCCTTGAATTTGTCAGACTCTGGGTCACTTTCTTTACCTTTCTCTGTGCTCAGTTGCCTGATCTTGTGAGCAAAGATATTAATATTAAATGTATGCATACTGTGTGAATTTTAAGAGGTTGTGTATGTGAAGTACAAAACACAAGCCTGGCATAGAGTAAGCACTCAATAAACACTACTTGTTACGTCATGTTAACAGCAAACTATCACAGGCAGTATTCTCTGTTTCCTTTTGGAAAATTACATGTCATCTTTTGGTAATGGCCCATTCTGACTTACTCCTGCCAAAATACAAAAGTGATAGATTGAAGAAACCTAGCCCAACCCTTACTTTCCAAATAAGGAAACTAAAGTTTTGAGAAATAACTTCCCTGATCACATACTTAATTAAAGTGAGTACTATTTCTGATACCCTCCTTATAAAACTTTATGTCATTCAATAGAGTGTTTGTTCATTTTTGGTGAAGGGGGGAAGAGTAATCTTATCTTCAACTGACATTGATACCCTTGATATCCTCAGCTATTTGTCACTAATTGAATAATTTTTTTTTTCATAAAATGGTGTGTTAACTTTCTAATAAAGCTAATCAAGTCTTCTCTCTGGTTTTAAGACCACAATATAGGTCTCTCAGATCTTCTTAAGCTATTTGACCCTTGCTCCTCCTTATTCCTAACTCAGAATATTTCTATAGATTTATAGAATTGATTGGCAAGTAGGTCAACACCTTATAATGTACATTTTGTAGTAAAGTATCTGACTCCCTTTCCTCTTTACAATTCTACCATCCTCCCATTGGTTGATACTAGAAATTCCGTAATGAAAACCTTACCTTTTAAACTTAAGACTTGGTTTATTGATAAAATACAAATGCCTCCTCATGAAAAAGTACTCTAAAATGTAATACATTTTATTTCATGTCAATGAAGGATCTAAGAGCTATAATTTTCCAAGGGAAAACAGATTACTGCCTGTAATAGTTTATTATTAACATGACAATAACAATTAGTGTTTATTGAGTGATTATGTCAGCTTTTGCGTGTTTGCACTTCACAAATACCTCTTCTAAAATTCACAAAATTGTGCATATATGTAATGTTAATATCTCTGCTTACAAGATCAGCCAACTGGTCACAGAGAATTGAGAAAGAAGAGAACAGAAGGAAGAACAGAGAGGGAAGGGCCCTGATACCTCCTCTCACTTGATTCTCAAACATAATTTCGCTTCTCCCAGTTAATGTTACGTTCAGACCATGTAATACTATAAGAAGTGACCTTAAAAAATATTTCCTTCTTTCACTGAAAACCCTAACTCCAAAAAGTTAAGTGCATTTTCCATAGCCAACTATTTATGGCATGGGTGGCCTCCCCTATCATCTCACCAAGCTGAGCACCTTCTACCTGGAAGCTGGTTCCTCAGAGTACACTCAGCATCTCAGAGCCTTTCAATTTCCTTTATCCACCTGAATTTGTAGCCAGATTCTACTGCTATAGATGTCACCCTCTGAACCAGGTTTGGAATACTTTTTAGTTATGCGTAGTTAGTATCTTTTAAACATGTAGTTAATTAAATACCCTTAAAATAATTTTATCAGTTATTATTGCATTTTACATATAGCTTTATACAAATATAGCTTTATACTTTTGATCATGTTTACTTCAGTTATTAATCTCTATCACGAAGGCGCACTACATACTTTGCGTGAACATCTCAATGCATCGTGTAATCTGTGAGGTGAAATGTAATTCCTTAATGGATTGAGTGTTTTTTAAATTCTTCTTAGAAATGGCATGTGAAAAAGTTGACTATAATTAGTGATTAAAATTGCTAAATAGAATATTTTTAAATTGGTAACTTTAGTAGAAATTGGTCAATGTGAATGGAAAGTTGATTTTTTTACAGACGTTGAATTTCATTTTAGACTTCTTGAGTTTGATAGGATGGTAAGAAAAAGAAACACAGATATCCAGGAAGATATGCTTAAAAGTAAACTGGGTTATAAGATATTGGTTGGGAGCTAGAGATTTGAGAACCATTCGCTAGGGGTATTGCTACTTTATAAAATTCAGTATGAAGAACTAATCTAGAGAGAGTGAAAGTGATTTATGAACATTCACTAATTTTAATTATTCATAAATTATCTATTGATGAATTGTCCAGAGTGGACCACACTGATGTGGCTGTTGAAATGCCAAAAGTCAGAAGACTATCTGAGGAAAGAAAGCAGAGGCACGTGGAAAAAAATGTAGCCAAATAAAATAGAAGCAAATGCAGTGACAGGGACACAATAAAAAAAAAAAAAGCAATTACAAGCAATGTATCAACAAGTATAAAATGGCGTAGTACAATTATATTCCCAGGAGACATAGAAGGGTGAGCTGAGGGAGGAAGGTTAATTGGGTAATGCTTCCTCAGGGCAATGAGAGCTGAACAAGGGCTAAAGGAAGTGATGGTTATGAATTGGAAGAAAGGAGCAGGGAGGGAAATCAGGATGGAGAGAATGGCCTAGCCAGAAAAAAATCAAGCCATGTGTAGGGAATAACAAATGGACCATTTTGCCTGCAGTAGAGGACAAGGTGTAAACTATCAAGACATTCTTCTAGAAAGGTTGGGGAGGAGGGAAGTTTGGAGGCAGTGGTGAGTGGGCGCTTATAGAGAACCTTGAATGCTAATAATGCACTTTGTAAAAAAACCAGACATTTTAATATAATTTTATTGCTTGACTTAGTTTCTAAATCTAACTACTAATAATTTCTAGTGCATGCCCTCCCATTGTCAAAATTACATGAAAATATGTGTTCTTATGCCTCTTTCCCTTGTTGTTGAAGCACCCCCCCTACTTTTGTTTTGTTTTGTTTTGTATTACCATGCAAGGAGAATGAAGGGTGCCTGGTGGATATTTTTTCTTGGCTAAAATTCTGCATAATGCTTTGAAATATTATTCTTCCTAGCAAATGTTAACAGTTGCTAATGTCATTCAAAAATAGTTGAGGAAAATATGTTTGTGAAACACAGCTTTTACTGTCAAATCATTTCACGAGTGAGAGGAAAATACAGTATTACTCTATCTATTGAATGAGAATCCTCTAATGTTGTCAAGGATTTGCTCAAACCAATTCTTTCAATAAGCAAAAAATTGTGTGCCCTCTGTTTTAATGTCTGTTTCCTTAGGGTGAGGCAGCACCCCACTCAGCTGTCCAGATGGGCCTACCACCCATCACAGTCTTCTCAGATAGGATAACCAGAGCATAACTACTCCAGAGCAATGCAATTATGAATTTCTTGAGGGGGAAAAAGGAGAGATAAGTACGGGGAAGTCAGCTAACGTGGTACATGGGTAGTTCCAGGCAGCAAAAGGGTTAATCAGATTTTCATTTTAGATAGTCGCCTTAGTAACAATCAGAGAGCCCCGGCTGTATCTTTTCCATTTGTAGGAAATGTTTAGATTTACAGAGTAGCTTAGCTTATTATATACCTGGCTTGATTGCTGGATAAGGCTTATGATTAAAAACAGAATAAGATTCATTTTTATAATATTGTAAAGAAGATCAAACCTTAAAAATGATGTCACTGGTGGTCTGGGGTTCTGGGAAATTACTGATACTGGAACTCCAGGGGTGAGAGGGCTCCTTGAAAAGTTAAAATAATGTGAACGTCAGCATCTTTTGTGTAAACTTCTAGTGGAAATGAGTCCCTATTCTCCGTTTTTCAAAGTGAATGTGAATCTAGCAAATTCAGACAACTGACTAACAAGACTAAGAAAATGAACTTGAACCTCATTTTTATGCTAAGGGGCTTTAAGCTTTCAGAGATGCATTTGTTTATATCGTGGATCTAGTGCATACTGCCCTTTAAGTTAGGGACTGAAAAAATCTATGATTGAAAAGTGCTTGTTTTCAGTATATGTAAAAGGTGGACTAGTGATACCAAAATGTTGAAGTCCTGAATTTATCCATTGGCCGAAGAGCAGGAAAACAAACTCGACACAGGGCCTCGCACATGGCCTCAAACCTCACCTGGAGAGACAGATTTCCTGAGGGCAGAGGAAAGCATTCAGTCTGCTTGCCAAGACCAGGTCTGTCTGGAGCAGCTGCTGCCAATTAGTGACAAGTGCTATGTGGTGAGGCCATGATACACATTGAGCTCCCAGAGTTCAGCAGTTTCCGAAATTACTCTGGGAAACAAGAACACAATTCTTAGGAGCATAGTTCATTCCCATTCCGGGGTAGTAGCTTGGTAACCGGTGAGCCTACTCAAAACATCTCAAAAAGTCAGTATGTCAGGCTTCACTAGCTGTGAATTTATACATTATTTACAGGCTGCTTCTGACTTTTTTTTTTTTTGCTTATTAACTTAAAAATGCCCAATGTTCCAACTTGGTCATTCTGCAAGTATCAAATAGTTATCCAAGAGAGCCACAACACAGATTTAATCCAAAGTGAACAAACAACAACTTGGAAGATTTTAAAGACCATCTCTATTTAGATTTGCAGATAGTGTGGGGGGTAGATTTTGAAAAATATAGCTTAATCATTATAAGTCTGTCAATGGCATAGCAATCTTTGATGCCCTAATGTCAACTGATTCAATCAGATTACTCCCTTTCTGAGAGCTGTGACACTGAGTTAATGGAAGTGTTTATTTGTTTCATGGTGAAAGAAGAATGGTCATTGGAACAAGGAATAATTTTTAAGGTAGGACGCATATCTCAAATGAAAAGTCCATTGCAGAAGAGCTGATACAGTTCAAAAAAAAATTAGGGGAAAATGACTTCAGAATCTGGAAGAATAAAAATGGGAGAAGGTAGAAGAAGACAAATGACAAATCATATTTAAAATTTTCCAGGGTTCAGAGAAGAACAAGGAAGTATTCTCCCCCTCTTTCTGTCCTTCATTTAACAAATGACCCTTATTCCAGGACACATGAATGTATACCTAATAGTTTGCTAGATTAAGAACTAAATAATAATCTTGTGATGTAACCTTGAAACTTTACCATTTGTAGCATTGGTTCTATGCCAGTTCTTTGCTCAGTATGTGTAGATACATATATATATATATTTTTTAAGTAACAGCTCAGTAGGTCCAACGCTGCATTCCCAGGATTTATAGACTGTCATCTGAAGCACACCACATTAAGTAAATTAAAAGAGTCTATTTACTGTATTTCAAATATTATTTCTTCTCTATAAGACATGGCTTGCCATGATATGTGGTATAAGGGCTTGTATTCATGTTTCGTTGTGTTAGGATCAAATTTAAAAAAATGCTCATAAATATTGGCTGGCCCGTGGGGACTGCAGTCTCTGGTTTGAGAAACATTGGGGAAGATGAAAAATGTATTTTGAGTTTCAAATCATGGATTTTCAAATGCACTTTTAGAGTCCATTTATCATTATGACCCTCTGTATTTAATCACACTAATTTTTTCCTGGTTTTATTGAAGGATGTCTTCCACACAGTCATTTAACATTTCCAACATAACAATATCATTCCAAGTCTTACAAAAAAATAAAATAAGATCGTTGACAGAAAACAGGCTATAAATATATGGTAGGCGTATGGAAGAATTTTTTCAAATGTCTAATAATATATCTAGACTTGGCTCTTTATTAGAAAGTCTGTGAACTTTCCTGTCTCCTGTGCTCTTTCTCTCTCTACAGGGACACTATGTATTTAGATCATGTGTCTGTAACATTTTAACATGTGAACCAGGATATAGTAAAAAAAGACAGATGTTTGAAAAAGCTGAAATAAAAAAGATCATTCTCATTTCACTGGGGAAATAGTGGAAAGTTAAAAAAGAAGATCTTTCCTAGCCTCCTAAGTTTGTGGGTGAAACTTGGATATCACTCATTTCTTTGATAAAATTGACATCCCTTGCCATTTCAAAGCTCCTTCCTTAGTGTCCAGCTCATTTTCTTCTAATTCTCCAGAGAAGGCATTGATTGCTTTGGGGACTTTTTTAAGCCCACCTAACCCTGCTTGATTCTTGAACCATCCTTTTCCTCTTCACAGTCCAAAATGAAAAATACTGTATTTTCAAAATAATTGCTCTTCTGTGAACTTTACTCAGAATTGCTGTCATCTCTACTAGATCATAAGTACCCATCTGTTGATTTATGAATTCAACCGACATAGTTAAGTTGATTTTAGGAGTCAAAGCCACGCAGCACTAAAAATTAATATGCAAACCAAAATGAATATCTGTATGATTTAATTTGACATTTTCAACTGGTAATTCAGTTGTTAACAGGATGCCCGAGGCCAGTAATGATGTTGCTGTGCTATATATATGGTTTTCTATTTGAGAAAAACATAATCGTAGCGGAAGGAGAGGGAGAGAAAGATGAGAGCATAGGAAAGGAAGGAATGAAAAAGGTGGGGAGAGAAGGAGAGTAATGGGGAAACAAGAGAACGTGATAAATGATTACAGAATATAATATAAATACCTATTATTGGCGTATCAAAACTTATGGATCAAAAAGCTGATGAATTTTAGATAAGGATAAAAGAATAATAGGGGAAGAAAGTTATAAACACAATGTTAAAACAGATCAATGAAAAGAAGCTTTGAGAGAAGAATGTTTCTCTATATTTTTGTGGAAAGACCAGAAAAAATTAAGGATGAAAGGGGTTGCAGGGAGCTTTGCCACCCTTTTTTGTTTGTTTGAGTTGATGCTCTCCCAAACCTTCTTAGCTGCTAAGCCTGTTTGTGGACCATGTGCCCACAGACCCATTAGCTTCCAGGTTTACCAACAACCTTGTTAAGATACTAGTATTCAGCTTAAGGCTCTGTTGAGAGAAATGAAGAGAACTTGGCCAAGTTCCATGGCAGGGGAGTAAAAATAGTACCAGTACCGTGAGAAAAGATTAGGGTTCCAGAATATCAAAGCATTCTGCCTGAAAAATAGAAGACTAATAGATGACATAACTGCCTTTCAAGGTTAAAGGGATATTACTCTTCAACTGGAGGCCCATCTTCATTTGGGAAAGTTGAAATGAACTGATTTCACATCACAACTGCATTCTCAGACCTTATTGTGGTTAGATTTTTTGGTATCTAGCAGTTTTCAAAAAAAAAAAATGACCACTTTACATTAATTTTCTCCAGTTTTTTTTGTTCTTCTTTTATATTTGTCAATTGCATTATTTTTGCAATTCCAGGAATGTGAGTTATTTCATTAGACAATATCAGAAGTCCAAGATGTTAACTTATCATTATTTCTGTCTCTAAGCCTGGGTATTTTAAATCTGAGCATTCCTGACTTTTTACTACATATGTTTTGAAATATTCTATTGCATTTCTTGGACTTAACTTTTCTGCGTGGAATTTCCAAAAAGGGACTGTTAAGCAGTACTGATTCATCAGTTATTTCCTCAAGTTTGCAAATAGGATTGAAAAAAGTTTTAGTAGGAATCACCCCTCCTTGTAATCTTAGTCATATTTTGTCTTTTGTAACATTGTATGTAAAATAACTGAGGCGTTCTGATGCCTTTTCTTTGTTGACAGATTTTAAGATTATTTTGCATATTCTTGCATAATTGTAATTATGCATTCATGATGTTACTTGTGCTGGCTTAACTCAGAAATAGTGTGAAACAGCTAATCTCGAAGCTACAGGCTGTTTCCCATCACTTAGATTCTGATCAGAGCTGTTTGTTGAGTCGCCTCGGAATGCAGACTCTGTGTGCACCAGTCCCAGGGCTGGACCCTTTGCTTTTATCACTACTTTCACCCCCTGCCCTTTCTCTTCCCCCTAAATTTTGCTTTTAAGTCAGGAAAACTACGAGATAATTTGGTTTTGCTACATATGTTTAGTCTATTCACAGTCATTAAATGAGAGGGATTTTTAAAAATATCCACTTACAATCCATATTTAGAATTGTATGTAATAAGTTAAGACATAGTGTCATTTCTCATACTTGAGATTTTTATATCAACTGGCTTTATCATTGAGTTTACTTTAAGAGTTGTTTTAACTGGTGTAGTGCAAAACTACCAGACATTCTCCTACATGTTGTTGAAAGTGTGAGTTTGACCAAAAGGGAAGCTGTTTGTGTATCTCATATGTTGTGCCCTTACCAACAACAATTGGAAACTATTTTTGGGGTGACTATGGGAAGTAGGATGCTTTCTGCCACACTATGAAGGAGTGTGTTCTTATGTCTAATATTAAAGACGCCCACAAATGTGTTTTTAACATCAAGAAGGGAGAGCGTAAATTTTAGAAGACTGAGTAACACTAGATAGGTCTTTTCATGAGTTTCTTCTGTTTGTAGTACATGAAGTCTAGATCCAGAAGTCCTAGTCATTTCCTTTCCAAATAAAGAAACTGGCTTGGGGAAGTACTATATTTTGACCCAAGAAGTACAACCACTTGTTGACAAAGTACAAATCGGAACTTAAATTTAGGGAATTTTCAAACCGTTTTTGAAGCCATATCTACCTGACAGGAAAGAGGAACTTTTTTTGTAATCATGGAAATTTTGCTTTGTGTTTGTTTTGGTTATAATTAATATGTAAGATATCACATTTTAAAAATTTAAATAAGTATATTATGATATTTAAATTTAAGACATTATTTCAGCATATGTTATAAGAGAACACTGCACAGTCTAAAGCTGGCTAACTGAGTAATTCCCAGCTTAAAGTTCAAGAAGGGAAATGAAATAGTTAGGAACTCAGTGTTTAAAATCTTTTCAAATTGTTTCCCGAATGTCTACAAGCAAAATTTTAGATCTGGTAGGTACTAATAAAAGCTATAAGTGGGGCCTCCCTGGTGGCACAAGGCTGCCTTAAACACAGTGTATTTCAGTCATTCTGTCTGTTCTGTTCCCCACTCTGTCTCTGATGAATCCTTTCACCCCATACCTCTGGCCTGTACCCCAGTTCTTGTGTGCATAAATAAATAGATATTTTTTAAAAAGCTATAAGTGAAAATTTACAATGATTTAAGCAGAATAAGTTAATTTATAACCAACAAGTATACCTTGATGTCATACAAGGTATTCCACTAGCATTGAGTGGAACTAAATCTTTTCATTGTAGCATTGAGTTTGTCTCCCCATTAGCCAATTTATTAAGTGGCTAAAGGATCAGAAGATTGGTAGAGTAGTACAATCTCTTACACATTTATATCTCTGCTACAATCATTCTGTTGATGTCTGATTGAAATGAGGAAGCATAGATCTTTTCATAGATATTTAAAGTTTTGTTTATATCCCATTATTCCTCAAATCAATATACAAACTAATTTTAAGTGAACATTTACTATTTGTTAAAGATGAGTTTAAGTGATGTAGAACTATTTGTTTATTTCATCTTCTCAAAAGCCACATGAGATATTATTACCAATTTATAGGTGCATAGAAAAATAGAACTACTGAACCAACATCACACCATAGGTGGCAAGAAAAGGTTGGTTTCTTTTTTAAGATTTTATTTATTTATGCATACAAGATCTGGGATACAGGCCAGAGGCAGGGGGCCATGGTGAGAGGATTTACCAGAGACAGAGTGGGGAGCAGAGCAGGCAGATAGACTGAAATACACTGCTTAGGGGAGCAGTGGGTGAGACAGGAGAGGTCTGCCATGTGGTGTGCTCCCTGGCAGAGGATCGAACTCCTGTTGTAGTTGCTACAAAAGCCCCACAGTGCTGCACTCAACCCCTTGTGCCACCAGGAGGTCCCAAGATTGGCTTTCAGTGTAAGCAGTCTGACTTGAGAGTCCATGCCTTTAGTCACTGTATTATCTGCCTCTCTCTTAAGTTCTATATAAACCAAGGTTTTTACTCCTTTTTCATATCATACTTCCACATTGTGAAACAACATTGTGAATATGTCTGTACAATACTTAAATGACAGCTGAACTCTTTGAGTTGAAATCCATCAAATCAAAGAACTTTTCTTTTTTCTACCTCTGCACTACCATCCAACACTTTTTACTGCGGCTTCTTTCCGACTTCCAAATTTGACCTTGAACTTCTGCTGGCAGATGAAACTGTTTTAACTATGTTTTGGTTAGCCTGTGAGAAATATGAAGAATATGCTAACTAAGCCCAAATAAGATACTCCTTTTAATAGAGAATCCTCCATCAATGAACTGAAACCACACAATGCAGTTTAGTTCCTTAAGGGGGAGTATCTGAAGATTCTGCAGCACTGAGTTGACTTGCCACGCTTGGGGGCCAATTGCTTGTCCTATATCCACACTGTGTGCTGACATCTCACCACAGGTTCTGGACCTGGCCCTACTATATCTGTTGATCTGTTGACCACCTAAAGAACCCTTTTTTCATTTGTTCTGTACAATCAGTGCTGAATAGAGTGAATTTTAACCTAAGACATCTTGAGTTTCATCATGAATCTCACTTATGGTTGGAAGTAAAGGCTAATTTCTTTACTTCTCGAGCTATAGTCATTTCTACATAATTGCAGTCATAAAAATAAAAATGTTGAAAGTACTACCTTTCGTCCAGTATTTTTAAATCACTAACCAGACTGTTCACTTCTATTCCCCTTATACTTACTTGATGCCTGATATTGCTATTTTGTATCTTGACTAGACAGACTTTCAAGAGCCAAACTCTGCAACTGTGAGAAATAATTCTCTACAAAGCTATAAATTTCACAGATCGAAAAACCCTGAAGATTATTAATGAGGCGCCATGCAATTAGCTTATACAAAGTGTAGCTAAGAATCATGCATAATGTAAAACAGAAACTTCTAACCACTGACTCATGGAAGATCATTTAAACTAGTTTTAATGGACATGAAGAATTGATATTTAACACAATTCCTAAGAAGATTCTTATTGCTGTAACACCATGGAAAGTACTTACTTTATTGTAGAACATAAGAAAAACAGAGAGCAGATCATGGTTAAGGCAATTTCTAGCAATGTTAATTTGGACTAGTTGTTTAACATTTTGGATTCTTTATGCAACTTGGATATCACAATATGTTTCTCATGAAAATTAATTTTAAGGCAATGTAGCACCTAGAATTTAGCATTAAAGTTATGCTTAAAATATTATGTCATATATTAGGGCAATATGTGATCTTATCAACTAGCCAAAATTCTTGCCTTACTGGAAACTCTGCATTTCTCTGGAAACATATTTCCTTTAAGTGTATTAGGAATATAAATGAAACATTTGCATAGAATAATAGAAACTTAAACCAGTCATATATGCTAATTCACTTGATCCTCAGAGTGATCCTATGATATAATACTTTTCTTATGATCATTTTTTTTTAAGATTTTAATTATTTATGCATACAAGAGCTGGGGTACGGGTCAGATACCAGGGAGGTGAGAAGATCCACCAGAGAAAGAGCAGGATGCATAACAGGTAGACTAACCGAAACACACTGCTGAGGGGAGCAGCGGGCAAGGCAGGAGAGGTCTGCTACTCCATGTGGGTCCCCTCCCTGGCCGGCAGCAGGGATGGAACTCGTGCTGCAGTGGATGCGGTGGCTGCGGTTTGCTTCCCAGTGCACTGCTTATCCCACTGCGCCACCAGGGAGGCCCTCTTATGATCATTTTAAAGATGAAGAAACTGGGACACAGTAGTTCAGTAAGGCCATGCAGCAACTAAGTGATGGAGATAGATTTCAAACTATCTTTTGACCATTAATAGAGCATGTTAAATGAAAGAATGAGTACATACTTAAAATAATGTAAACATAATTCTTTTGGGCTACATGTCCCAAAACATTTCAGTTTTTGATTTTTCTGATATGCTTTATTTGGTAGTAAGACTAAATGGGTATATAGTAAATTGATATTTGATAGGTGTGAAAGTGCAGGTTTTAAACCAAAATATGTATATAAGACATTTTATGATTAAGTTTTAGATGTGACTATTAAAAAAAATCTATATTTTTATAGACTTTCAATCATCAATGCTTATAAATTTAAAATTAAAATATAGTCCTAAATTATCATGAATAGCCCTTAAAAAGGGTTTACTCATTTATTGCAATGCTTTTGTGTGGTCATGGACCATTAAACATGCATTGAGATTTCCAAATCTGTCAGACTTAAAATGTGATGGGCTTGATTATTGATATTGATTTAAATAATCCATATGTATATCATTTTTTTATTATCAATACACTATGAGCTACAAGACACATAACTTATCTTTCATCCTATTCTTAGTTTCCATCTAATAGTTATTTAATAAATGTTTTTGAAAGAATAATATAATATTTTCTAATAAAACATGAAGTAATTATTTTAAGAGAAGAACAATCTAAATAAGTTTCTCAAAATAGAAACAGTATAGAGTAGCCCAAAAGTAATGTGATCAATTATTACTAACTGGAATGACTTTATACGGAGGATTATATTATTTATGTGGTAAAACTCACATCTGGACAATGTAAACCAATTGGTTTAGCTTTAATAGTATTCATCTACAACTAAATGCTGAATTTAAACTACTGATATTTGCCCCCCGTCATTAAATTTTATGTTAGTTTGTTGTGTTAACATTATTTAAAAATCCTTTCCAACACTGATATTTTCATTTCTCTCTTCCTTTTAGAAAGGATATGGTTTGACAGACTTGTGCAGGGCAGTGTTAATATGATTTTTTTCTCATTTAATTATGACTTCATAGCTTGTTGCTGTAATTGCCCCAGACAGATAGCTGTACTGTGCAGAGGTCTGCTGGGTTGGGCATGTGTAGAGGTGAATCTGATTGGTTATTGGTATCCTCAGTGGAAAGCAAGGCAGCCTGTCTCCAGAAGGGAGGATCAACCTCCCCCACCCAGCTGGCACTTGACTTGTACTCTCTAAAGTGCAGATTAGTGGAGTCCTTCTGCATCTGTTGATGAGGTGAAAATATAGAAAATCACCCTCATGGTCTGTCACTTCACGTACTTAATTGAAGTATAATATTTTTGTTATTAAAACGTCTCACAGATGAGAGTAGCTGTATAGCACCTTCACACTTTTGCCAACTAGTTTGCCAAGCTTCTCATATTTGAACCCAGCACTCAATAACTTGTTTTGTAAAATCTGTATTCCCAAAAGGTATTCTAATGTTCATAGCACTTGGTAGTTTAATAGTCCTTTTCTCTTTTAATGTAGGGGTTATGTCCTCCCCATTCCTATTCACCTATTACTCCTTTGATTCTTGCCAATTTTAAATATAAATCAGTCATATTTTAAATTCAAATATAGATGAATTCTTAATAATTTATAATTATAGTTAGAATAAGGGGACAAATCATGAAAATAACATAATTATTATTTTTTAAAAGATTTATTTACTTATGCAGACAAGCACTGGGGTACAGGCCAGAGGTATGTGGGGTGAGAGGGACCACCAGATATAGAATGGGAACCAAACAGGCAATTTGACTGAGACACACTGCTGAGGGGAGCAGTGGGCAAGGCAGGCGAGGTCTGCTGCGCCATGTGGGTCACCTCCTCAGATGGCAGTGGGGATCAAACTTATGCTGCAGTGGCTGCAGTTTGCTTCATAGTGCGGTGCTTAACCCATTGCGCCACCAGGGAGGGCCCGCATATAACAATTAAAAGGGCAGATTTTCATAGTTGTTTTTAAATTTTACTGTACTGTTAATATTAGAACTGCCAGGGTCTCCCTGGTGGCACAGGGGGTTAAGCACCACACTATGAAACATCCATAGCCACTGCAGTAGGAGTTCAATCCCTGGCCAGAGAGATGACCTACATGGCACAGCAGACCTCTCCTGCCTCACCCTCTTCTCCCCTCAGCAGTGTATTTCAGCCAATCTACCTGTTCTGTCCCCCACTCTGTCTCTGATGAATACTCTTACCCACCACATCTCTGGCCTGTAACCCAGTTCTTGTGTGCAAAAATGGATAAATCTTTGGGAAAAAAATTAGAATTGCCCCTTTTTTCACTTAAGACTATCTGTGACAGTAAAAAGGCAATAGTCTAGAAGGTGACTGAAAAAATTCGTTATATTTTGCAGTAGCTAAATTCATGAGGGATAGACATATCTCCATCTGAGGATGACTTTGTGCAGGATAGAATTTTTTCCCTCTCTTTCACAGAATGCCTCTGGGGTGTTTCTCAAAAAGAGACTACTGAATAGAATTTCATACCATTTTCTTATGTAAATAGGCCATTGATCTCTGAATGTGTTTATACACTCATTGCACACTCTCATTTCTCATACTAATATTTTTATTTTGAACACACCACTTTCTCTGACTGCCCCATCTTGTGGTATTAAATGCCAAAATAAAGTAAATTAGAATAGTTTTCCTTACTGCTTCACCAATAAAAGTAACAATAGGATTTCCTTATGTAAATATAAGCCCAGTGTATTGAGTTTTCGTGTTTATTCCTACCTTCTCTGTACTCAGGACTTGAATTTAGCTTTGATGAAAATTCTATAGTGAAAAGTCTTACAATGATACTATTGTCAGGCTGTAAGGACATCTGAGATCATCTTACAAAAGAAGAAGATGAGACCTTGAGAGGCTAAGTGATTGGCCCCAGGTCACACAGCTAGAACCATGGTTTTCCAGATCTTTGAACCCTGCCACAGGTTGTGTGACAGCGTTATGGAAGGAGGGCTACTCCAGAGCAATTTACTTTTCCTTTCCCAAGGTTTCAGCACCGACACTTTTTTGCACATTGCACTAGGTGCAAGCCCAGAAATTCTGCCAGGAGCAAAGCAACACTCCTTAAACACTCTGTGACTTTCAGAGGCGGATAAAATAAAAGGTTGAAGCTAATGATTGCCAGCTTGGAGGGAGTAGCTCCTCTTTGGAGCCAAATGTATGAGGAGAACAGATGAGACTGTGGGAGTGAAGTTGGCAAAGGGGAAAGAGAAATGAGTCTATTCTTTTTTGAAAATGAAAGTATAATAAATACCTAGATAACTTAGATGTTTATTTTTCATTTAGAGATTCCCATTCCCATTTCAAAAATGAAATATCTGCATCTCTAATGTGAGTACTCTTAACTAATAATTTTATATTATTTCTCTAAATGTCACTAAACAAATTTTTTTTAATTTGAACCAAGGAGATTGTTTTAATGACCTGTATATCTAAAACTATTTTGTGTTCCTTCCTGAAAGATCTTGCTTTCTTACAGTGAAATTCCTATACTTAAGCAGTGACTCATGTTAAGATAATGTGTTTCAACAATTTTGAGAACTAAAAGCAAATATACCTCAGAGATAATGATTATTTAAATTTTTGGTTCATAGAGATAAAACTGTCTTTGACATAAGGAGTATGGATAGAATAGCCAAGAACTCTATCATTTTATTTCACACTCATTTTGTTTTTGAAAAGTCTCTTATCATGTTTGAGATCCCACATAATGTATGAAATTGAAGACGTTTCTTAGCAAAAGTTTTCTGGAATTTCACTGTCATGCTATCCTTAAAGAATATTTTGCAGAGGGCCTCCCTGGTGGCAAATGGGTTAAGTTGCAGCACTATAGGGCTATCCACAGTCACAGCAGCATGAGTCCCATCCCCGGCCAGGGAGGGGACCCACATGGCACAGCAGACCTCTCCTGCCTTGTCTGCTGCTCCCCACAGCAGTGTATTTCAGTTGATCTGCCTATTCTGCTCCCCACTGTGTCTCTGGTGAATCCTATCACCTCCCACGACTCTGACCTGTAACCAAGCTCTTGTTTGCATAAATAAAAAATCTTTAAAAAAAAAAACAGAATATTTTGTACAACTGTGCTCAAGAAAAGCTCTATTCCAATGAAGCATGCCTGAGATTTCCTAGTTATGTAGTATTGTGGTTCTTGGTATAGCTGACTATTGATGTCCATTTAGACTTTTCATGTTTTTTTCTCATTTAAAAACTATTCTCATTTTCTCTATTTCTTTGAACTGGAACATGAAAATGTGGCTAACACGTCAGATTTTTTCAAGCAATGCATTTTGATAATCTTTTTTGAGGTTTGTGTTTGAATAACTGTAGGGACACCTGGCATAATTTTTAACAGATCTTGCTTGAAGTCACTTGTTAGCATATATGTAACATACACACATGCACTGCATGCACATACACACACCTTGATTTATACACAATAAACAAAAGGTGCATGCTCACTCATTGTAGTTCAGTAGTCTTGTTTTTTTCTATTTTTAAATGGAAGCAGATGACTTTATTGGAAATAAATACTATGCCTCATCATGTCTGAATATCTGACATTAACTAGTCATGGAGAATATTTGGATATTATTTCAGGGAATCTGTTTTTTATATCATCCCACAAATAACTTTGACCCTACAGGACCCCTTAAGGGAGAGTAATTCTGTTTACATAGTTTACAGTGATACTCTTTTTGCTGGGGGAAAGAAATGTTTCACCTCAGCAGTATCAGGTTCAACTATTCACACAGTGCCCTGTATAAGTTTTTAAAAGTTATTTACTTAAAATAACAGTGCTATTAGATGGAAATCAACATTCTAAAAGTTTCAGTCAAATCAGTAATGCTTAGATGGCATACCATACCCAGAATTACTGAAAATATAATTGTGTAGGGCCTTGAGTTATTACTTGTCATATCTGTCTGTGATAGACAGTCAGAGATTCTAAGTTTATGCTTCCATAAGATAAGATATTGGTAAAGGGAATATTTGAGTTCAAGTTCACTGTCACTAGAGAATTTATACAGTTAAAGAGAGAGTGATGCAATGTTTTTGTGACTGTCTGATTAAATTTGAATTTGATTCCAGTGTGGAGAACTCCTTGGATAATTAGCTGAAACTGTAACAGTATAAAATTTCCCCTATGGTTGTACAAGTTCAAATCACATACGGTCTCATTTTTTTAATTTCCAGGTGGATTAATAGTTCAGTGGGGGTAGGGACTGACAATGGTGGTGACGTATCTTAACTAAGGTCTGAAAATATGTGTTTGCTTTTCTGGTTTTGTCTGTAGAAATCTAATGTGGAGAATGATTTGCAAATTTTTCTGACCTTACCATTGAGTCTGTTTTTATAGTGAAAATAAGAGGTACACCTATGAATTGTTAAAACAGCTATGCATTTGCAAATAGGTCTCGGTCCTTTTCAGTCTGACCCAGTTATGGAAGCAACACAGTCAATAGTATCTTCATCAGCATCAAACTTCATCTCTTTGAATTAGATTGAGATTCTCTAAAGAGATAGTGTTTTATTACCCCCAAGTCAGTAGAGACCAATTATTCCATCAAATGTCACTTATAGTTCTTTTAAAAGTCTATAATATCAGACTCTCATGGATCAGATTTTCCTAAGACATCCAGCGCTTCCTAAGTTTTATTTTGGATATCTTCAACACGTGTTTCCAGCAAAATCTGGAATCTCTAAGACAGCATTAAGTCACCAGTTTCTTGGGTTAGAATTATCCTCTGTTCTTTACCTTTGGGCTGTCTACTTTTATCTCCATTAACCTTTTGGCTTGAGTATAAACATTTATTGAAGGCTACCTCCTTTGTCGGTCCAGTAACTCCAAAGGTTAGTGAGAAGTGGATGCTAGTTTGACCTCTTTTATCCACATTAGATGATTCTAATTATTCCTAAGAAATGACACTTTTGACCCATTTTGTCCTTGTCAAGTTTGTCTAGTTGTAAGCTGTCTAAGCATGCAACTCTGGGTTCAAACAGTGTCCAGGAGTGCAGATTTAGCTTATAATGTGGAGCCTCAGATATACACAGTGTTCCTTTTCCTTTCTAAAATCTTCCTGATTAACTAAACTTCTGGACTCCTAAATGTACATTGAATTGATTTATTACTGAAAGAGACTGCTGAGATATAGATAAAGTGCACTCTGAACTTATAAAAACCCACAGTTTATTTTAATACAGAAAAAAAATTAACATATCCTTTGTATAAGTGAGGATGCACTAGGTCTTGCTGAGGTTGCAATCAAACCTTGTATCACAGCAACTTTTTAAAATAAAAATGCTTATTTCTTTCTTATATTACATGGCCATAATGCTTCCACCATCATTTCAGCAAAGGCAAGTCAATGGTGTTCACCGATTCCGTATGGAAGTGACAAGTCATTTCTTATTCACTGTTATTGGTCATATGAAGCCAAATGGCCATATCAAACTTGAAGAGAGCAGAAAAGTGAACATTGGAAATAATAACTCCTGGGTCTCCCTAGTGGTGTAAGGGGTTGAGTGCCTTACTGTGGAGCTTCCGCAGCCACTGCAGTGCAAGTTCAATCCCTGGCCAGGGGGAGTGACTCACATGACACAGCTGACTTCTGCTTCACCCGCTGCTCCCCTTAGCAGTGTGTTTCAGTCCATCTGCCTCTTCTGCTCCCCACTCTGTCTCTGGTGAAATCTCTCACTGTGCCCCCCCCCTCTGGCCTATACCCCAGCTCTTGTATGCATAAATAAATATTTTTTTTAATAAAGGAAATAATCAGTCAACTGTACTAATGACTGACACCACCTTTCAATCAGATAATAAACATTTTTGTCTTGACTGTGGTGCAAATCACTACAGCGGTACAAGTTCCTGAGAATTAGTGGATGCTCACTAAATCTTTTGTGCTTTTTTTTAATTTGCTCATGTAGCTCTTCACCAAAAAGTTGTCAGACCTCAATGTTCAAAGCAGAGAGTGTTAAGCTCTGTGCTGGTTGCTTTTCATGACGACCTTTAAAACTAAAACCATTATTCCCATTTCGCAGATGTGTGCTCTGAAGTTCAGGACATTCAGGGTAATGACTTACCGGTCACAGAGCTTTTCAGCACTCATTGGGGTTCAAATCTAGATTGATGTGACTCTACAAATGGAAATGTCCTTTCTGTCGTGCTGTAACTGTGAGGTCAATGAGTCATGAAATATTTTAAATACCCAATTTTAGAGGTGGGAATAATTC
The DNA here is from genome assembly GCA_019455555.1 of Galemys pyrenaicus. Classification (NCBI taxonomy): domain Eukaryota; kingdom Metazoa; phylum Chordata; class Mammalia; order Eulipotyphla; family Talpidae; genus Galemys; species Galemys pyrenaicus. The sequence goes on along the minus strand of JAGFMF010011395.1, from coordinate 5,661,068 downwards.
CGTCATTACTTTATATTATGTTGTACTTCAAGGCAAGGACCTGAAATTTATGTAATGATTGTGGAAAGACGAGGTAGGTTTGGTGTTATTCTGACCAAGGGAAAGTGGCATCACATTTTTGAGCAGTTTGATAAGGAATATAAGTCCTTTTATTTTAAACTATAAATCAGTACACTTTAACACTTTCTTGTATTAGTTTCCTTTGCCACCAGGAAAAATTACCACATATTTTAGTGGCCTAAAAAACATAATTTTATTACATTACAGTTCTGTGGATCAAAAGTCTCTTTTGGCCAGATTGAAATCAAAGTGTCAGGCAGGATGAATTCTTCCCAGGAGGTTCAAAGGGAGAGCTCTTTCCTACTCATTTGGGTGGCTGGCAAATTTAGTTCCTTTAGGTGACAGAACTTAAGTTCCTGTTTTTTACTTCATATTAATATGAGTCATTCCAAGTTTCTAGACACCATGGCATTCCTTAGTTCTTGTTTCATATGCTACCTTCAAAGGTAGGTAAAATATTTTCATGTCAAGTCCTTGAGTAAAAAATAACAGCAATATCCACACTGATCACACTTGATCTACCGTGTTTGATTCAGCCCATTTAGTTAATTTGGGATGTTCTCCCCAATTCATGATCCTAAATGTTAATCGTATCATTAAAATCCCTTTGGCCAATTTATCTAATAAATAAATTCATGTGTTCCAGGGGACCAGGATATAGGCAATTTTGGGAAACCATTTTTCTGCCTCCCACACCTTTTATATTCATTCTCTTTTTCAACATCTTTTGCCAAATGTATCCTCTATAGGTTGGATGTAAACATCTTGAACTATTTTTTTTCAATTGTTACGTTAGGCAATTAAATTCATAGAACTTTAAATTTGCTTCCACCTTTTAACATTTAAGACTTGTACCAATCCTCATGACAGAGAGAAACATGGGAAAGTGAACCTAATGATCAATGTGGATATTATTGTTATTTCCTATTCAAGGTTTTTGCTAGAGTGTAGATTTCATATAATCCTGGCTAACTCCTTCCTTCTCACACTTGGTAATCTTCTTTGAAGGCAGTCAATCTCTATAAAAAGTTGACTTCTTCAGAAAGAAATTGACATACCTTCTCAAAACTGTAATAACTGGTTCCTGAGATTTTTTTTATCTACTTATTATTTACTTTACAGCTTGGTATAGCTTTCAAAAAGTCTTTCCACTTTTTCCTCTTTCCTTATTGATTTATAGTCAAAGAAATTGTTTTGCCTTCAATTTAGTTTCTTATTAACTCAGATTCTACCTATGCCCACGTTTAAGAAATGTTTGCTGAAGTTTTACAAGGTATAATTCCTAACTTACCATGAAAGAAAGATACTGTTTGTTTGTTTGTTTTTGTTCCACACATCCAATTCGCTAAGCTTTTATTTGCTTATGAAAAACAAAATGTTAACTGCTAAGTCCTGGAATTATAAAAATTAAAAGATATAATTCAGATAAAGTACTTACCACCCAACAATTAGCAAGTGATCAATAGATGTAAATCACTGCTAAGTTTAATATAGCAGGTTTAGGGACAGACATCTCACCCCAGTTTATCCAGTGCTACCCAGTTTTCATGCTCTAAGTTCAGGCTCCTGCAAAACCCTTCAATCTGGGTTTCAAAAAAAAACCCAGACGGCTGGTAACCCAAACAGTGGTAAGGTTTGGAAACAGAGCTATAAATAAATGTGGACACTGCTTCCACAAGCGGTTTGACCTGAAAGTAATTATTTAATCTTTGAATTGTAATATCTTTATCTGAAAAACATAGAAACTAAATAAAATTGGATTTTGTATAAGTAGTAGTACATTCATTCCTCCTGGTTAAAAAAGCTTTACTTGTTTTGTTTTGCTTAGCGATTTAAGCACAAGAAGTTTTGCCTGCTTTGCAAAGGGCCTTCAAGATCTGTTTTTAACCTTCCCTTTAGATATGTAGGTTGTTGTATCTCTTCCACTTAGCAATAAAAAAAAAAGTCATTAATAATTATGTTGATGACAGATAGCATTCATCTAGTGCTTTCTACATACTAAAAATAGTGCTAAGGATTTTATAAGAATTTAAACCAGAGTCACAATACTACTTATTACTTCCTGTACATACAACTCTCTTATATACAGCTTTTCCTGTGTTACTACCTATCAACAGTTAAAAATTCTTCCAGTTTATCCCTTAAAATCTTGCCTGAATGTCACCTCCTTCATCTTATCTTTAGGAGTTTCTCTCTTATCCTTTTTTGTCCCCAAAACACTGTACTACTGATTTTATATACCTAGCCATGCTACTTTTCACATGATATTAAACTTTTTTTTTAAGATTTTTTTAAATGTATGCGTACAAGCACTGGGATACAGGCCAGAGTTGCAGGGGGTGACAGAATCCACCACACAGAGTGGGGAACAGGACAGACAGATGGACTGAAAAACACTGCTGAGGGGAGCAGTGGGTGAGACAGGAAAGTTCGCTGTGCCGTGTTGGTCTGCTCCCTGGCTGGAGGCAGGGATCGAACTTGTGCTGCAGTGACTGCGGTTTGCTTCATAGTGCATTGCTTAACCCACTGCGCCACCAGGGAGGGCCTGATATTAAACTTTTTTAAACTCTCTCCTTCACCAAAAAAGACCTCCTCTTATTCTAGCCCCAATCACCAGGTGTCTTTTTTTGAACTCTATATTTACAATGAGAACAGAGGAGATGATACAAAGTAAAACTAAGCCCCATGCATAGGTTTATCAAAATGGTGGACTCTCTTTTGTGATTTATTCTAGTTATTGTTTGAAGAGTGCCCTGAACTATGACTGTTAACTGTTTCTCTGGTAGTGTAAAGAGAATCATCAAGAACTAATATTTAATATTATATAAATTGGTCACCATCACCTCAGACTGAAGAAACTTGCTTGTTTTCAAATTTTGTTTTGAAAATGGAAATCGATAAAAATGGTCAACATAGAGATAACTTGAAAACTTTTTTGGCTAGATTTTATAAAATTATAGCAAAATTATTTCCTTTCTATAGGATTTTCTGATCAATGTTTTTCATGATTATACTTGCCATTATTAGATACATAGTTGAAAATTAAGACTAACATGAAAAATCCATATGCTAGTATACTTTTACATTTGATCTGGTTTATATCTCTTGTTTTACTATTTGAAGTTTTTTTTTTTTAGACTTCTTTTTTAACTTCTCATTGTGGTTGATTTTTCCATCTGATAGGGTATTTTATGGTAGTTTGTATCACTTGTATTTGGTACTTCAAGAAATGAGTTAGCATTTATCTTGTGTATATTTGTCAATGTGGCTTTGCAGTTAACAAAAGATTTGTGTGTCAGGGGCTATAATTGTTGTGATTTGGTGGGAGAAATTGTTATAGGGCAGGGAGAGGGGCACCTTAGAACTCCCAAACTTGTTCTTTTTGAATGGGTTTTGCCATCCACCACATTAAGACAAATATATAAGACTTTTAATGGAAAGGAACTTTAATATAATTAGGGTACAATATAGATAGGACAAAGACTATAGTTACTAAGTTTAAGCATTTAAAGTTACCCATTTCCTTGAGGGTAAAGTTACTCATTTCCTATTAGCCAAATAGGATTGGCCCAAAGCAAGGCCCAAAAGCCTGCCACAAGTTTAAAGGTCTCTTTTAGTAGAGACCCATAGAAAAGGGTCAGACAGAGTCAGACAAATCTGGGAGGAAAAGAGCAAAATTAAAATTAAGATGAAAGCTGCCATTGTTAACCTCCCCAAAGGTCTCTCACCCACATCTGTTCTAATCAGTTTAAGATCAAAAAGCAAGTGCAGTTTTTTTACATGTCCCTCTGCTTTATGTCTCCTTGCTGCTCTCCATCTTGCTTCCTTCTTCTTCCCTTCCTACTGTGCTGTCCTCTCTGCAGAATTTTTTTCCCTGCTCAGCTCCACCCACTTAGGGCGGAACTGGGATTCTGGAACTTCCCCCTTTCCTGGGGACCACACTGTTACAAAATGAGTATTCTGAATTCCTGAGAGATTTGAAATGGCAAGATTACATGAAACACCTCAAGTGAATACTTGTTAATGCCAATTTGGAAAATTTCTGATAGCACATAAAACATGTGGGAAAGTCCCAGAATGGGCTAAGATGTCTTTGACAGGATCGTATCTAGGTGAAAATTCAGTTCAAAAATTACCTTGAGACCCGTGTATTGTACTCTGTGTTATGGTTTCATGATATTTGATAGACAGAACATGGGTTGATGAATGATAAAGTCTGAATGCCAGTTCACTGTGACTCATCGGGAAACAAAGATCTTGCTAAGACTTTTCCTCCCCAGTTTATATCCTGCCATGTAAATTTGTCAATATGGTTAAAGTCAAATAATTTGGTGCCAAAGATCTTAAAATGATGAACCTTTTGAGCCTTCTATTTAAAATGTAGACTGAAAATATTTTGGTAGCACTACAGCACTTATCTCCCTGCTTCTTTGCTCCCCCAAGCGAGAGATGTCATGCTTTAGTTGCTCTGCATTTGAATTTATTCACGATTCTCCTTTTACAGCCTTCCTGGAGACAATATGTGGTGAATCATTAACATTATTATTTTCAGTTACAGTCAAACTACATAGCCACACTTAGAAAAGGGGGCTGGGTGGGTTTCATTATTCATTCAGAATAAATTCCTACTCTAATATAAATGTTGCTCAGGATAGAGCTTTGAAATGGATCCTGATTCTTTAAATTCTTTCCTGTCTGTTTCAGGAAATAGTGAGATCCTGTTGATAGTAAAGTACAATGTGTCTAAAGTTCACTTCTAAACACTTTGCTCTTTGCAATGAAAGTCATCTGCATTCTCTTTATAATTCAGACTCACAAGAGATCTGCCTAATCTTGGAGATCAGATCCAGTATCATTTAGAAAAAAAATCCTTGATAATAATTCTACCATTCAGATTAGTGAAAGCAGTAAAGCTTTACAGCTTCTGTCTTCTTAAAAGATATCATGAGACAGGGGAATAAGAACTTGGATTATGTTTTGGGAGATTTAGTTGTTTGTAAAAATAAAATGATTAGTACAGTTATTATTCAAGTTTTTAATCAACAAAAGCAAATGGCATCTGTTTGTTATCATTCTTTCTACAGAAGACAAAGGCTCAGGTCCCAATGGTGCTGACTGCTGGTCCCAAGTGGCTACTGGATGTGACTTGGCAAGGAGTGGAAGACAACAAAAACAACTGTATTGTGTACAGCAAAGGTAAATGCAGGATCATTTCCCTCTCTCTTTGGAAGTATTGAAACCTGAGCTTTGCAAAACAGCCCCAAACGAGCTGCAATGGTAATACACAGTAAAATTTGATCCTCTCTCTTCCTTTTTCCCTTATGAATCTAACTTGTACTTGCAACAAACCACAATGGGTTTTTAGTTAGTTTGTTTCTGTGCAACATAAAACTAAATATTTTATCTTTACTTAGCCCTGTAGACATTTTTCTAGCCCTATATTTGAGTATTTGAGTGACTTAATTAGCACCTACCTTGATGTTAGTTTTGTTGACAACCAAATTTGCTAAAGACCCAGATTCTGTTCTTAGCATTATCTATCAAAAAGTAGAGTCTTTTTGAAATTTAACAGTTTGCATCAAGATGCACGCTCCAGGAGGCATCGACCCGTCTCTTGGAATCTCATATGATGAGAGGATGGCTGAAAATGAAACCATAGCAAAGACTGAGAGTTCTTCCCCATGGTGATTTCAGAAGGGCAGGGGGCAAATGGGAAAGAGGCTTGTAGGGCTGTGCTTTGATTTGCTCAGTGTGACATCAGCCCAGACTGTGTCATATAGCTATGACCGGGCTTCAAAGAAGCCACAGCATCGTAATGGCACTTCATGGGACCAACTCTACAAAACAGACTCCTCCTTGAATGTGGTGTGGTGTGGGGCACTTGTCTCCATATTCAACTTATAGGTCTTAGGTCTGTACTAGAATAGTGAAATCCCTAATCTCACTTCTTCATAAATATTGCAAAAGCTTGTGCTTCTTATGTTTAATTTCTTTTAGCTTTCCTTTTTTTTTACCAAATAGACCTACTGAGATCAAAGATTTATTTGTACATTGAACCTACAAATCATGAAAGCATACAAGGGAACAAGCAAATAGGCACTCCTATCAATATATTAACATATAAAACACTAATCAAAACATCAAAGACTCTTAAAAACTTGCTAGAAACAATTACAACTTGTTCCTATAATCATTACAATTTGTACCCTTATAAGAGATTGCCTTTAAACTACCATAAGCCTTTGAAAGTTGAAACACCGGAAGGAAGGAATTTGCAAACTAAAAAAAAAAAAAAAATGCAATCTGCACACCAGGATCTGATTATATTCCTTTTCCTTTTGTAATTGCTCTTCCAGAGACCCACTCATTTTCTAACCTAAAATACCTGTGATATGTTGGTAGGAGTTTTTAACTAGAAGGGAAGTGAAATTTTCCAAGGATTTGTCAATGGGATCTATCAAAATAGAAAGAAATAAGATAGCCAGTTTACCAGTGTCCACAGCCAAAAGGGAAAAACTACAAAAGACACCATCAAATGTCAGATCAATAACTGGGAACAAATTCGTTGTACATATCTTATTTCCAGAATGACACCAAAATATGGAGGAGCCAAATGACTGTTCTGTCATAATCTAAATCCACTGCATTTTTCAATCAAGCATTATTTTAGGAAAGATGATTGTTATATCATCATAAAGAAAGAAATGTAGCAAAATTGTAATTTCATGTTAATAGAGTATTTTAACTGGAAGATGTTTATGTGTTTACTTTATAGTTGGAGATACTTAAGCCTTTTGGCATTAAACAATTTGGAATAATTTATAGATGTTTATTAGTTGATTAGTTAACTCATATAGCATGTGTTGAATACAACTATCTTCTGGTCTTGTACACTGCTCAGAATAGCCACCATTTTTTAGGCACCCTGTCCTACTCCTCTCATTGTTGTCATTCTCTTTGTTTTATGATCATCATTTGATTGTTTATGAAATGAGTAAGTAAAAGCCATTAATACCTGCCTTCTTGGTCTACTCAGCAGTTACTGAAGGCAAGGACTGTGTCTTAAACACCTTTCTATAGGCATGCTACTTATACCCAAAAAAGCACTAAATAAATACTGATTAGACTAGATAAATGAATGAATATTTGCTAGAAACTATAAGACATTTCACATATTCTTATGATGAGCCATGTGAATTCCTGCTTTTAATCATTTTTAACCCGCAAAGGTAATTTAACATTGTTCAATTTACAAGAATAGTTGGTTTTGCAAGTCAGATAGCAAGGACTGCAACACCTACTATATATGCATTATTTTATTTAATCCTCATTGAATACCTCCTGTGGGTAAATTAACATATTATCCCATTTCACCAAAAGGTGAAATTAATACTTTGTTAGGTAATGTAATTTGCCAAGATCAGAGCTAATGAGTGACTTGATTGACATTCAAAGTATATCTATTTAACTTAGAGTCTGAGTTGTACAACTTAGAATGTGTTTTCTCTACCTTATGTTTCCATAGAGCTCAATGAGATCATAAGCATGTCCTCATTTTACACAGTTTCATGTTGTGATACAGAGGTCATATGTTTGTTTATGATCATGATCATGAAGATCTGCCAGTTTGAATCCAGGCCTCGCTCATACTAAACCCTATATTCTTTGTACTATGTAACTCTGTCTTTTCCTTGCCACTATGACATGATGAGTAAATCTTCTCAAACTACTCAGGCTTTCATGTCCAGAAATCACAGAGCACATACTACATCTTGTCATTTCCCCAAGAGCATTACACAGCACCCTAAGAGTAAAGAAAAGCCCCCAGGACCCAGTATTGCCTTACTGCTCCTCTTAAAATCTCCAAATGTTTGTTGGTATTAATGCACTGAGAAGCCCTATAGTAAAAAAGGAAACGAAAAAGTCTTTTTAACATATTTGATGATATGCAATGATATAGAAACAGATACAGATATTCTCTTTCCAATGAAAATGTTTTGCAATTAGTGTTATGAGTAACATATTTGAGAAATTGCTGCTGCAAACTCTACTGTGATCTCCCAGATGGCCTTCAGAAGCCTGATGCTAATTCCTGGTATTTGGAGGAAAGGGATAACTCAGGCAGAGTATGTCCCCAAATTCTGTGAATATCTTAGTATTCTGGAATTGTGTAAGGGATAATCTGAGTCTTGGAAACTATGGCCAAGGAAGGTCTCCTATCAACACCCAGGACAATAAAGTCTCCTGTCTTCACAGGTTGCAGATGTGATAATCCTCCTAAAGCCAAAGAGTTTTGTTTACAGGTGGAAAAGTTCAGTAATTTAGACTCAATAAGTATGGACTTGAATATGAATAAGGAATGATGCGTTTTCATAATTATTTCAAGTTCTTTTGTTTTCAAATGTTATAAATCCAAATGAAAGTCTTGTGAAAAAAAACTAAGAGAAATAGAGAGAGAGGTATGTGTGTGTGGGGGGGGTTGGGGGGAAGGGGAACTAATCTGCTTGTATAACTGAGAGTCTGAGTATATTCTAGACTTCAGGAACAGCTTAATCCAACAACTCACACTTTGTCCCAGGCTGTCTTTCTCTCCCTTCTGACCTTATTTCTCCCCTTCTTCATTCTCAAAAAATGTTCTGAGCCTGTGGGTGCTCTACTAGCACAGCACTTGCCATGAAAAAATAGCTTTTCTGGTCCTCCCTGGGACATGTCACACAACAATCCTTGAACTAGTCGGTCACTGTGACCTTCCTGACAGACTACTTTCACTTTTAGGGCCAAATAATAGAATTAACTCCACAGGAACCTAAAATAGAGGAGAGATCATCCCTAAATGAAACCAAATTGCTGCTATCAGACAGAAACTTGTCCTGGGTTGTTTGATGACTGACATCAGTGTCCCCACATTAGCATGCTTTCCTAACATCTGAGAAGTTTTCATTGAAGATGAAAAATATTTTTCATCTGATTGATAAAATGATGTAAAATTATTTCTCATCAAAAAAATAAATACCGGGTCTCCCTGGTGGTGCAGTGGGTTAAGCAATGCACTATGAAGCAAACCACAGTCACTGAAGCACGAGTTTGATTCCTGCCATTAGCCAGGGTTGATTCCTGCCACCGGCCAGGGAGAGGACCCACATGGCATAGCAGACCTCTCCTGTCTTGCCTGCTGCTCCCTACAGCAGTGTGTTTCAGTCAGTCTGCCAGATCTGCTCTCCACTCTGTCTCTGATGAATCCTCTCACCATCCTGGACTCTGGACTGTACCCCAGCTCTTGTACCATAAATAAATAAATCTTTAAAAAAATAAAATAAAAAATAAGTACCTCAGAGCCTCCCTGTTGGCGCAATGAGTTAAGCAACACACTATGAAGCAGACCACAGCCACTGTAGCATGAGTTCAATCCCTACTGCCAGCCGAGGAGGTGACCCACAAGGCACAGCACACCTGTCCTGCCTCGCCTGCTGTTTCCCTCAGTAGTATATTTTAGTAGATCTGCCTGTTCTGTTCCCTGCTCTGTCTCTGGTGAATCCTCTTACCCCCCACACCTCTGGCCTGTACCCAGCTCTTGTGTGCATAAATAAATCTTTTTTAAAAAAATAAGTACCTCAAAAAAAAAATAAGTACCTCATATCAAAGTTGAATTTCCTTATTTTGTTTTTTAACTATGAACCAAAATTGCCTATTTTTCTAGAACCTGGCTGAGAATATATATGTCAGTACCTGTTTAAAAATTGAATATAAAATGTATATGCATAGCATTTTTTTAGAAAGTATCTTGATTATAAATTTTTTTATAATATGTTCTTTTGGTGTGTACATGCATACTTCTGAAAGCATTGTTAAATGTGGCATAGTGGTAAAATTCAATATAATTATAAAATTTTCATTGCCAGGGTGTCCATCCAATAATTATTACAGAATTATATTATTTCACTTAGTGCTGCTTGACAGACTGCCATAATCTTGTTCATCAAAGTAAAAAAGTATAGTATTTGGCACTAACATTATAATCTGATGTACTTTTTTCCCTGCCTCGACTATCCCCTGTCCTTCCAGAAAATAATTAGCTCATCCAGACATTGATGGACCAGACTTGTTGGGTCATCTGTTTTTTGCCATTATTCTTAACAGACTGCAGATAATTCTAATTTACTTATCTCCAATGGAAAAAGACTGAAAAGCACCATGCTAAAGTTAAAGGGAAGCTGCTGGGAGGTAGAATGAGCAAGGTCTGCCCACTTACTCCCAAAATCTACTATGCCTGTTGAGCATAGTGGATAAACTTCTTTCCTTTGCTTTATAATATTTGTGTTTTCTGCAGTGTTTGCACCGAATGGTGACTTTTCCCATAATTTTCTCAAGTAAATATGTTACTTCAAATTTTATGCTTTTGAGTATTCAAAATTAAAGCTTTAGCATTTTCTACATGATTTTGTTCATTCAGTTCACTTTAATGAGAAATAATTTCAATTGTTTAGGTTTTTTTTTGTGTTTCTTTAAAGATTTATTTATTTGTGCAAACAAGAACTGGGGTATAGGCCAGAGATGTGGGGTGGGGAGTGAGAGGATTCACCAGAGACAGAGTGGGGAACAGAACAGGCAGATTGACTGAAATCCATTGCTGAGGGTATCAGTGGGTGAGGTAAGAGAGGTCAGTTGTGCCATGTGGGTCACCTCCCTGGCTGGGGTTCGAAGTTTGTGCTGCAGCGGCTGCAGATGCCCCACAGTGTGGTGCTCAACCCCCTGCGCCACTAAGGAGACTCCTCAATTGTTTAGTTTTTCATGGATTTTTTATTTCAAAGTAACCAAAGTCCCTGATTTTCAAGATTAAGAGATTAAAAATTGCCAATCAAGAGTTGAAAAGTATTTGCTATTACTCTCACCTTCACCATAGATTTCTCTCCTTATGGAAGCACAATTATCAGTCTAAAATATAAATGCTTATATGAAACCTTGGAGTAAGTCATCCTCTCAAATGCTTGATTTTTTGTCACCTATAAAAGTGTAAAAGCAATGACTGTTTAGCATGACATTTGTGAAGAAGCACATAATACTATATGTCACTGCAAATATTATTGTGTTGGCTCTCTTGTTTTCAACCAGTATTTGCCTTTGTGGTCATAGGTTGGTATAAATGAAGTGGAAGTGAAGCTAATATTCCATGTTGATATCAAGCAAATTGACAAGAAATGTTATATCAGATTCATAGCCAAGAATTCCATAGGCCCCTTAAGTCATTATGCACTCAAAATTCCATTAGAGAGATGTGTTATAGAATCAGAGGCTTCAAGTCTTTGCCTGAGAAGATGATTGGATTTTGTTTTTCTTGTGGACATGTTGGTTTCATATTTGATGTAAATCTCATAAAATGCTAGTTCAAAGATCTAACATTAATACTAGTAATAGCAGTTACCATATATTAAACATTTATTTTATGACAGGCATTGTTTTAAATACTTTATATACATTTTCTCATTTACCATTACAACAAACTCATGATGTAAACAACACTATTCCCATTTCACAGACAAGTAAACTGAAATTTAGTTAATAGTTCTGTGATACAACCTCAAACATTGATGAAATTGGGATTCAATCTTCAGCATGTTGATTTCAATCCCCAAATATATATTTAACATGGCTTCAAAGATAATATATTTAAGCCAATGTGGCAGGCTAGTGCTATTCTTTACAAATTTTCATGTGTTCTGATAAATGAAACTCTTTTCTTCTCCTCTTTCTATGGTATGGCTTTCAAAGAAAGTGCTCAAGAGTTAAAACACCAGTTACTTCTAGGATGACAGCAATTTAATATCACAAAGAAGACTAAGGTCGAAATCATCCTGTGGCCATTTTCAAAGTTCTGATTTTGCTTCTTTGCACAAATTCAACCATGCAATTAATTCATTTGTATTGATTATTTAGTATATTCAAGGTCCTAAATTAGACAGTGCTGGACTAATGACAGAAATTCTAACATGACCTTTAACTTGGGTGAACAAGTTTGAACACACTGACTGGACTGATCAACTTTTCTAAACAAAGATCTGTCACTATAAGGAATCTCGCAAAAGTCCTACACCATTTGAGTCTTAAGATAGACAATTGGGTGCATATTACAAGAATTCTGAGTCAACAACCAGTCAGCTGTCTCACATGGCAGCCGATTTTCAAACTAACCTACAAGTTAGCCTGCAGGTTTAATGTTTACTTTAGCTAAAGGACCTAATACAACACTATAAATAAGAAACTAATTTATTTAAGTGTTGACTATACTGTAATTCATAGAAAATATATAACTGTTGTCTAGTTTTACAATAGTCTTAAAAGAGACTGGGTGCCTGAACCAAATATTTAGCAGTGGGAATTATAAAATCATAAGGCGATTAAGTTAGCTAGTCGTGGAATTCCAATATTGCTTTTTAAATGACTTCAGGATATAGGAGGTACTAAGGTTATTATCTGTTATCAGGAATACAGTGGAATTGTACAACTGGATAATAACCAAACAAACTGACACAATGTAAAATTACATTATCAGTGTGTTAAAACAAAATTGCGCCCTAAAGGAGTCCACATGCCAGCTCAGAGCTGCAGTGTAATTATGCTTAACTCTGATAATTAAAATACAACGGAGATCAACAGAATCATTTTCATTAAGAAAATTATTAATGATGGTGGTATAACAGTAATTGATTGCAGAGCACCACAGGATAACGCGATGCCGAAAACCCAACATGTTTCATGAACATCTGAAGCTTTTTCTGGTTATGTTCTAGAAGAATGAGAGATGTTTTGAGGAGTGAGCAATTTATTATGCCTGTTCTAGGAATCAGTGATTGCAAAAAACGGCTGGTTTAGAAAAGCACAGTTTTGATTCAAATTGTCATTTCAGAGGCGCTCTTAAGGTCAAAACAAGTGGATCCACTGGTGGCAGTGTTTTCTGCAGCAGAGCTGGCACTTGCGAATTGCAGAATGACAGCACATATTGGCCCTTTCTCATTTCTATTTCTTATTATGCATTTACTGTTTTTACAGTTATGTGGGTGATTTGCTGATTTTATTTTAGTCAGAGTCTGTTCCTATCGAATAGTTTGTCTTTAATTATTAATATATGCTATATACTGGGGGAAAATTGATTTCACACCCATATCATTGCTGAGCTCCCTTAATGAAGTGTTGGTGAACAATACTGCATGATGATTTATTAATTACCTCAATGAATTACATGTGCTATTTTATGTTGGGGGAAAATATCTGAAACCACCTGAATTCATGAATGAATGAAGCTTCTGTCTCTCAGGGGAAAAAACCCATTTGGCAATGTTGGCAAATGATAAGAACTAAGGCTGTATCAGTTTTATAAGTAGAAAAATGAAAAATGAAGAGTGGGGTCTTTGGAGAGGTGATTCGCTATCGGTCCAGGATGTTAGCTTGTCATTCAAAGAGATGCTAATCTTGAAAGCTACCCCAAAAGTATCTTTGTCAGCTAAAGTGAGGGACAACTCTTTAGGGCAGTTGCTGTTGTTTTTTTTTTTTTTTTTTTTCCAGACTTACTGTGAATACTTTTTAAAAACACTGTATGTATGACACAGAAGAAATTATTGTAATTCTATGTGAAAATGCAGGATGAGCTTTTGTGCCTAGTATGATTATAATTACATTTTAAAAAGTATATGCACAGGGAAACATACTAGAAAGAAATAACCCAAAATTATGAAAGCATTTCTGTAAGCATGGTAAGATTTGGGAAGATTTTTTTGTAGTCCTTTGTACAATTTCCTTCACTTTATTTTCTTTAGGGAAATTAAGAAAATATTTGCAAATGAAAATCACTTTTTGTCTTGACTGAATTCCTGCTCTACCTTTTATACAACCCAAACTAAAAGAACAAAGAAATCTTTGCCTGACCTACTAAGTTGCCCTCATCCATAAAATTTAAATTTTCCTAGTGATACAATTATTTTTCTTTACTAACTCGATGAATATCCTAACACTTGTTAGGATAAATTAGTTTTCCAAATGAAATGAAAGTAATGAGTACATGATAGGACCCAGGTGTCAAGGATAAAAAGGAATATGAACCCCTACCTCCCACCCCTGACTATGGGTCTTATTCAAAGAGCTGTACTCGGGAAGGTTGAATAATACTGAGTCAGGTTTGCATGGCCAAGGCAATGTTGACATAGGAAGTGGACTGCTGATTGGGTCCTGACACTTGGATAAAAATTTGACATGAAGGAAAGGACATGGAGGAATTTGAAACTATGCTTTAAAAGCTTACAGGCTACAATGCAGGGGGTGTTTCCATGAGCATGTCAGCACACAGTTGAGGTAGAGCAGATATTTACAAATAAGACCAGGGAGGGACAAGCTTCTAGAGTTTCTGAGGATCGTATGTGGGTCTATTTGAACACTCTGTTTGAAGACATGATCACATTGGGATTTTGTGAAATCAAGGTATCAAAGGTGAAGTGTAGGTACATCCATTAATAAAACTAATTTTTTTTTCCTCTTCAGGAAATACAATTGGCAACTGTACCCCTCTAGAAGATAATATTATGTCACCCACCTCAATCCACATTTAGCCCACCTGGCTCCAACCATTTTTCAACACCAAATGGACCTCCAGTCTTCCCCTTTTCTCCTTTACCATACTGCCATTGCCTTCATTATCCTATTCATCAAACTGTCCTGGCCTTACTTCTCAATTACTTGATTGCTATTCATAGGCCTATCCTTCTAATCATTCTCTGCATCCCCTCACCCTTCTCTAGAGAAGGGTGGTTGAAAACACCCTGATTCTGATTATTCCAACTTTCCACTTGCTCCTGGCCGTATCCAAGCAACCTAAATGGGTGAATTCCTACTTGTGAAAGTTTCGAATAGTGCCTGAGTACAGTGAGTGCTACATAAACATGTGATCAAATCAAGCAAACCAACCACCATTACCACTCTTAACAAAAACTCCTGTTGACCAATTTGTTACTTTCACCCAAGATCAAAATGAACCCTCAGCAGCCTGAGAAGACAAATTTACTTCCATGATTAGTCTTCAAGGTGACCAATTCAGACCTGTTTCCCCAAATATGTAACATCTCTAGTTAGATAAAGACTTGCTTTTAGTTTCACAGAAAATGGAAAAGGGGAAGCATTTCTCACTACCAGAGAATGACTTTCCATCACAATTTGGTGACAAGGATTGATATGGTCCAAATATGGTTTATAGCCTGTTTTTTGTAAATAGTTTTATTGGAACACAGCTACATCCATTTGTTCACATGGTTGTTTCGTACCATTTACATCATAGTTGAGTCATTGTGGTAGAGACTAGCTAGCCTTCAACCCCCCAGAATATTTATTATTGTGCCCTTTACAGAAGAAGCTTACCAACCCTCAATTAAACCCACAAAGTCATTACCTTGGCTTAACAGGCCCTAAATAATCTGATCCTGGATATCTCCATAGCTTTCTGTACTACATCCTTCCATTCATCTGTTCCAGTGTCACAAGACCTTTGCTTTTGCTTAAAAGTCCCAGTGCCTCTGCCTCAGGACTTTGTACTGTTCTCTGCTCACACATTGGTCCCACTCTTGCTTCACTCACAGCTCTCCCCAAATGTTACTCTCCCATAAGATCTGCTAACTACTCAGTCTCTTTGTCTCTAGTTCTCACTTTTTCTCCCTTGTATTAGCCTGGGTTGCTATACCAAAACACCACAGGTTGGGTCACCTAAACAACAGACATTATTTTTCACATCTCCACAAGGTAGAAAGTCTAAGAGTAAGGTGCAGACAGGTCAGTAATTTCTTGTTTTGCAGATGTCAGCTTTCTTGGTGTATCCTGAAATGCAGAGGAAAGGAGAGAAATGGGGGCTGAGAAGAAGCAAGGTAGGGGAAGATAGATGGAGAGATGTGGGGAAGGGGGTGAGAAATACCCACCTCATTGTCTCATTTCATATTAAGACACTAATCTCATTGTGCTGTGTCTATCCATGTGGCCTCAATATCACCCAAAGACTTCACCTGTGGTGCCATCAGAGTGGTTATAATGACTCCAGTGTATAAATTTATGTGGTGATGCAAGCATCCAACCCATAACATCTTTTCCATTACTTCATATTTGACATTTTAGCACATAAAGTTTTTATTATTATTCTCCCACTCCTACAATGAGAGTTCTATAAGGATTGACTTTTTTTCTGTTTTCTAAACAGTGCTTGGCACTTAGCAGGTGCTTAGTAAATATGAATGGATGAATGAATGAGTGAATGAATGGGCTGTAGCTTTTTGTATTATGAAAAACAATGAAAGTCATGGATTTAATAATGTTCCCAAAATGATTTCTTTGAGCTCATTCAACTTTTTGAGATAGCCTCAATCTTTATTCATTAACTTCACTACTGAATTTTAACAAATGCATTTATAGCTTAACAAAAAACAAGAGTTGTTCTTTAATTCAACATCTTGTTCTACTTTTTTTTTTTATTTTTTAAAAAAATATTTATGTATACAAGAGGGGTTACAGACCAGAGGCATGGAGGGGGTGGTAAAAGGACTCACCAGAGACAGAGTGAGGAGCAGAACAGGCAGATGGACTGAAATACACTGCTGAGGGGAGCAGTGAGTGAGACAGGAGAGGTCTGCTACACCACATGGGGTCTCCTCCCTGACTGGGGATAGAACTCTTGCTGCAGTGGCCTCATTCAACCCCTTGTGCCACCAGGGAGGTCCCTTGTTCTTTTTATATGTATATTCTTTCCTTTACCTCTAAGAAATTTGAGAATGATTAGGAAGTTGTGTATCCTGTACGTTGTTTCTTACAGTCCCTGTCTATTTTCAGCCCTATATTTAGTGTTGAAATTTTTCTCACATGGCCATAATCCACAAATGCCTACATTGTTGTTGGGTTTTTTTGTTTTGTTTTAAATATTTATTTATTTATTTATGCATACAAGAACTAGGGTACAGGCCAGAGGTGTGGAAGGTGAGAGGATTCACCAAAGACCAGGTGGGGAAATAATAGGCAGACTGACCGAGATACACTACTGAGGGGAGCAGTGGGCAAGGCAGGAGAGGTCTGCTGTGCCATGTGGTCGCCTCTCTGGCTGGGGATTGAATTCGTGCTGCAGTGGCTGCAGATGCTTCACAGTGCGGTGCCCAACCCCTTGTGTCACCAGGGAGACCACCTACATTGTTTTTGAGTGGGACAATTAAGGCTGAATGCAAGAGCAGCAAAAGTGGATAGGACTTGACAACTGGTCCATTTTGTATAGTCTTAGAATGACAATGCAGTAATGTAATGAAGTCTCCAAATGACAGCATATGTAATTTTGTCTTAGCATGGTTAGCTTTAGAGAATGTCAGGCACATCTCTGAGATTTATGAACCTTGCAGCTAGCAATCGGAGGGCATAGTAGAAGAACAGTTAGAGCTTCAGGGAAGTCCTAGCTCATTGTCGAGAATGGAGATGTTCCCTATTATCTTCTAATTCAGATGACACTTTGACAACAACTTTTGCAGAATCCATGTCTCTGGATATAAAGTCTCTGTTCCACTTCTGCAAAGACTAATCTCCCATCTCCTGTGAAGAGTGAGGAAGGGACGTCAGCTCTCTAGGGAATAGAGAACATGTGGAGCTAAGAGAATGATAGTCTTGTAGGTTTTAGCTCCAGTATGCACCCAGCTTTCAGTGTCTTTGATTTCTGACCTTTTCTGGAATTCTGGATTATAACTCTGTTTGCGTCTCATTGGTAAGCTGTGGTTCAGTTACATAGATTACAGTTTTCTGTACTCATTATCACAGTTTTCTGCTTTACAAAATTTTGTTGATTCTTGCCTATTCTACTCTATCTCTAACCTCATCTTTTGTCTTCTTCTTCTCTTTACTGTCATATTAGTGAAGGGAGTTGAAATAAATACATACAATCAAATTCAACATAATTAATAGGAAGTCACCTCTGTTTCCCTTGTTCAGCAAACACCTGTGAAGTTCTCTGCACTCTTTCTTTTGATTTCCTAAATTCCAGCATCATCTTTCCTATCTAGTACTTGCCTTCAATCTCCTTTGAAATGACTTGGTGATAAGTCTATGATTTACTGGTTGCCAATTTTTCATTTCCAGTGGACTTCATTTCTACACTCAGTGACAAACATCTCTGTCATTGTCTATCCACTAAATGTTATTCTGTGGTATTCTTTCTTCTCATAAGTTTTCTTTTTTAAAGATTTATTTATTTATGCATATAAGAGCTGGGGTACAGGCCAGGAGGTGAGAGGATTCACCAGGGACAGAGTGAGGAGCAGAACAGGCAGACTGAAACTCATTGCTGAGGGGAGCAGCGGGTGAGGCAGGAGTGGTCTGCCACAACATGTGGGTCCTCTCCATGGACGGTGGCAGAGATCAAACTCATGCTGCAGTGACTGCAGTTTGCTTCATTAGTGTGTTGCTTAACCCATTGTGCCACCAGGGAGGCCCATTCTTCTCATAAGTTTTCTATAGAGTATCTCATCTATATTTATTAACTATCCTATTCAGTGTAGCTTCATTTCTTCTTGTCCTCCACAGATACACTGTATTTCAACTATACTCATTTAAAATTCCTCAACTATCTCTTGCTTGCGCATATTTACCTTTATACATCATGCTTCCTTTTCCTAATAACTTTCTGGCAATCTATGCCATTGCCAACAGGTACCTTTCAAGACCTAACATGTTTCAGTACCTAAAAAATGTCTTCCTTGCCCCATCCCCATAAGGGGAGAGCTCCTGCTACCCCAGATTCTGACTTGTCCCAAGTTGATGAGAATACCTCAAGTGTACTGACACCGCTTTCACCTCTCTAGCTCCACATATTGTACATAATCTATAATATCTTTTGAATTTTTACTTAATAGCTCTTATTATGTATCATTCAACTGAGTAAACTCTAGAGTGACTTGATTTAGCTTCAGAAGATACTAGTTTGGAAGTAATTTAAAAACCTAGTTCCTCCCCATGTCAAGAAAACTATCCCATACCTTAGCAAGAATGTTTAAATGATAGGGCACCAGGTATAAGACACCTTCTTTGGAAAGCCCCAAATATTGTAGAATACATTGTGTTACATCAGATAGCATGAAGGTGTATAAAAATTTCTGGAAAAATTAAAGTCTAAGCACATGCAAAAGTTACTGTCAGATCGCAGGATTTCATTTGACATCCTGGCACAGCAGCCATGCCAACTCATTGGCTCATGATTACCGGGCAACTCTTTCTGGATTTATGTTACTTTCTCCTGTCAAATAGTAACTATGTCTGTAGTTCTCAGCTTTTCACTGTGGAAAAGTCAGCCAGACCTTAAGCCTTTGCTCTGAGACCTAAAATTAGAGGCTTTTCATTTTACCCTGGATGAATAACTCAACCCAATTTTTGAAAGCTAATTTGAAAAATAAAAAGTCACCTTATATATCATGACATATAGTAGCCCTTCAGAAAGATGTATTCTCCTTAGTCTGCCTGAGGTATATGAAGACTCAGTCAACATTGGGGGTCAACTAATATCATGGTGTTGTACTTTTGCAAGACTATCCCAAGCAAAGGAATGGATTTGAAATACAGACATTTAAGTATATGCAGATTAAGTCATTCTATCTATTTAGATAAATCTACTTACTTTCCATTGAAATTCAATGAGCACAAATTACTTTCACTGAGTTTCTCCATCAGAAATCTAGTATTTATCACCATGTCTGATCTCCATTGTCAGTAAATTTTTTAAAGATTTATTTATTTGTGCACATAAGAGCTGGGATACAGGGCAAAGGTATTGGGGGCATGGGTGAGAGGAGTCAACAGAGACAGAGTGGGGAGCAGAGCAGGTGGAGCCACTGAAACACACTGCTGAGGGGAGCAGTGGGTGAGGCAGGAGAGGTCTGCTGCAATTTGTGGGTCAGCTCCCTGGATGGGGATCAAACTCATGCTGCAGTGGTGGTGGATAGCTTCATAGTGCTGGGACTCAATGCTTTGTGCCACCAGGGAGGCCCCTGTCAGGAGAAATTTTTAGAAATGACAGCTATCCCGTTCATCACTCTTTCCTTTGTATCAACTTTCATGAAATCTAAATCTCAGTGCTTTTTATGAAAACTTAACATTTTGAAAATACTTATCAAATTATTTCTATTAAGGATTCATAATGAATTTGATCTACTGAATAATGTATGATATTTCTACTCCCCATCCAAAAAGATAGGAAATTTATCAGTAAATCAGTAAATAATGGTGTCTCAACATTAGGACTAGTTTGCAATGCAAATAAAATTTTAATTGTCTTACATGTAATTTTTACTATCTTGCTACATTTTGAGTGCAGATTTCTGCATTCAGTTGTGTGGATTATAATTAACTTTTCTTGAATTCTCACTTGTCAAATCCATTATGACTTGATCTTCATTCTGGGGAAGCAAATAAAATGACCTTTGAAGGACAATGAAACCAAAGAAGTTCTCTCCTCATAGTTTTGGATTCTGGTGAACATTGTAGATTGTAAAGATAGCTCTCTATCAGTGAGATGAAGTAAGGAGAAAATGTGTATAAGAAAACAGATGAGTTATTCTTATCTCATTTGTGGCTTTAAATATATCTTCACTGTCTAAAAGGAAACTCCCAATCATAAAATATAGGCCAAAAATGAAGGGAGATTATGAAAGAATAGGCCAAGTTTGGGGGGTTGTGTATCCATCAATTCATTGAAACATTAGTTGAGTACCCATTATATCCTAGGTTAGGGAATTTGTTGATTTTTTACAGTATGTTCAAGTTATGCTCTACCTTGACATGATAGATATTAGCTTATAATTTCTATACATCTCAGTTACTCCTTTATCCTTTAATTAAGCTGACGTCTTGCTCCTTAATATGTGATCTGCCAACCAGCAATATGGCATCAGCTTGTTATAAAACATAAAACTTCAGGCTCCATTCAAACCCACTGAATCCAAATCTGCATTTAACAAGATCCCAGGTGATTTGTGTGCACAGCTAAGCTTGGGAAGCCAAGGTCTAGTGATTACTGACATAACTTTAACGAATAGTATATTGAGGGATGGAAAGAGTTAACCTTGCAATATATATATATATATTGTATTATAACTCTAAGACTTGTGAATTGATTTGCAAATAAACACAATTGTAGAACATGAGAGCATCATAAAGGAAAAATAAGAATGTTGATAAGTTCTTCCTGTTTTGTCTTTAAATATACAGCAGCTTGAGCGCTATCTTTTTTGGCACTCCCCCTCATTCCCACAAATGGGATTATAGAAAAGAAATGCTGCTGTACTCTATTTAATGGGCACATTTACTGCCTTTTTTCTTCTTCTCTCCAACACCTCTGAATTTATAATAGGCACTAAATTGTGAAGTTTCTTTTGTGGTGAAAAAATCCCAGCCTGTATGCCTTTAAATCAATTCATTGTTATTTTGCAAAACAAAATGCTAAATAAGTACTTAGGGGAAATACATGACCCTTGACCCCTGGAACTCTCCAGAGGCTCACCCCTGTCATCCTTCCTGCACAGCAAAAGGGGAAAAAAAGAGAAGGAAAAAAACAAATTTGCTGAGCCACACATTTCAAGTTGTCGACAACCCCATCCACGAGAAAACAGAAGAAAATATATATGCTCTCTGTCCTGTCAGAAGGCTTTCGCCTTATCTTGAGAGACTGTCAGGGCAGGAACATCAGTGAATGGACAGGAGTCTATTAAATTAATAAGCTGCTGGATGGTGTCTGGAGAGTTATGATGCTCCATAAATCCAGTTTGATCATGGTGGACAAGGTTTAAATCTGCAGACTTCTAATACACATCCAGTTCTTGGATTGGATTTGGAGTTTTGTGCCGGAGACACAGAGATAGTCCTGCAGCATGTGAATTAAGATTTATCTTTTTTTTTCTATCCTTTTTTTTTTTTTTTTTTCTTACACTACTTACAAAAATGAAAGCACCTTAGGGATCCTAGTAAATGTTACTGCTGGAAATGAAAGAACTGTTGTCAAGGTGAAACCGTGACCTAGAAGCCTAAAATCAAACCTTGGTCATTCTATTCAAGCATCCCCATCAGAACTGAGTGTAAAAGGTCTGTGGAAGGAAAGATGCCTGAACTTATCTATAACCTATTTTATAGTGATGCCTGTCAAATTCTACTAGTCTATATTTATGACAGAAAGAAAACTAATGGTGTCAGATCTGCCCTATAGTAATAAAAAAATCAGGAAATATTTTCTTCACCCCATTAAATAAAGTCCTCTGATATAGTCTTTGCTGTGATATAGGTTTATTTGAGTTTTTGGCATCCAAGCATTTTAAGCTGAAAAACTGTTTTATTATTCAAACAAATTCCCAAATAAACTATTAACTTAGATTGAGAACAACTTATTTACACAGGGCTGATAAATAAAATCTCTGGAATAGAAATGGAATTTGTTAAAATCATAAAATTCTCCCTGTTGAGTTGGTTTACTACTCACAATATAATATTCAAACCATGAGGAAATTCTTAATTACATGTTTATTTCATTGACTTATAATCATTATTATAGATTAAGCTTTCTTTTCTTATCTTGGAACAGTGTTGCATTAGAAAAATTTTAAATGATAGACAATGCTTCATTACAACCCATGCTACACACCCATTTCACCTTACTTATAAGCCAACATTAGCACACTTCCTCATGGAATCACCAGTTGACACAACTCTCTACTGTAAGCCTGTTGAAGTGTTGCAAGCTCAGAATGCAGATATGTAGAAGGAGAAAGGAATCCGCCTATGGTCAGCATTCTCTGTCCTAGAAATCCAGTCATTAAACACTGATAAATATTCTGTGCAAGTATTGCAGGTAACCTCAGGGGACTATTCATGGGGATATGAAGGGTCCCCAGAACTTAAATAACTTGCCCAAATCGCAAAGTTAGCAGAATCTATCTCTGATTTACATCCATCCACTCATTAAACTACTTTTTATTATAAACCTGGTATGTACAAGGTAATTTTGAGCACTAGAATGAACAAAAGTCAACAATAATGAGCTAACTCATGAGCCACAGTTATTGAATTAGGGCCAGAATTAATAAAATAATTCAAAGGTTCAAGTTGTTCAGGGACATATACTCACACCTCTACCGCTATACATAGAACCATCTCAGGAAAACAAGAGAGTGTCAGGTGAACCCCTCTTGGTTCTTAATCTGTCCTGAATTTCCTTATTCACCTCTGAAAATTGCTGACTTTTTCAGTGAATAATTGTAGAGGGTTTTTTTTTTTTCCCATAACTTACGGTTACATTTCTGAGCATTAATGAATGTTCTGCCCTATAAGAACAACAGTACTGTCCATTAGTAATCAGAGATTAACTAGATACATTGAAAATTACCTCATGTAGTTCAGTTGTAAATAAATTTCAGTGTCACTTTCTCTCCCACCACAACATATTGGCCTTAGCCAGGAAATGCTTAAGAAAATGGATGAGTCCCTTACTGTGCCCTGCAGGTCAGAAAAATCTGGCATTGTGGGACAGATAGGAGGGTTAAGTCTTCAAGGTCAGGACTCTTAATGGGAACTCCCTGCTTCTGGTTTTTCAAGTTCAGTCCTGGAGTCTGTGTCAATGGAAGAATCTCAGCTGCTCCCAAAAGCAGGAAGGAGATCATTATGGTGTTTGCTTTCATTGAGATGCTAACAGAACTTAAGAAAAGAACAACATTGAAAAGTTTTTAAAAAATTTTACCAGTGAACATTCCATAAATAGCATCTCTCTAAAAGCATTTACTTGTAGACTGATTCTAGATGGAAATCCAAGGAATAGGAAGATTTGGTGATCAATACTTGACTAACAGGAAACACTCAAGAAATATTTGTTGAATGAATAAATAAATTTTGGCTTTTCTTTTCTTCCTTTCTTCTTGCCCTGGTTTCTTAAATCTGAAGTTGAGAAAATAGGTTGAGTTGGGAAGTAATAAAATAGATAACAACTTATATTTAAAGGATGAGATAAGCAGAAGCATTCTTGGTGTTACTGCTTTTCTATCCTTATGAGATTTTGTTTATATAGTAGCAGCTTTGTTTTGCATGCTATGTGGTGTCAACCTTGCCAAATTCACAGAGCTGTTTGGGAAACATACCTGGTTTCACCTGTTGACTTCAGAGAGAAAACATGTGAAGTTAGTGAGCCAAAAAAGAAACTAAAATTTGTTGAGCATTTACTTTATAGCAATCTTTGTATGCATTAGGCAGCTACTCTGCAAGGGTTACTATAATTATTAAAGATGAAGAAACTGAGAATGTATTTTGCCCAAGGTCATACAGCTAATCAAGGAGAGAGTCAGAATTTGGACCTGCATTTGTCAACAATATATCATTGCCTACAAATAAAAAGGCATCCATTTTACGCATGCATTTTCTCTTTTAATCATACTAACATTTGACATACCTATTAATAAATGAAACAGTTGAGCCCATACTGGCTTGAATTAAACAAGAAAGAACTTATTTTGGAAAGCACTGAGAGATAGGAGATATATTACTGTATAATAAAAATACGGTGAAGGCATTATAGAAGAAAAACTCCAGTGACATAATAGAATGTCCCCTTAATCAGGCTTTTAAAGCTAGTTTTGGCAATGAATTGGCATACAATGAAATATACAAAAAGAAAATGTGTAATCATGACATAGACATGAACTATCCATCACACCAGAAGCATTCCCATATTTCAAAATACAACCACTGTTTACTTCTATTAATATGAACTAGTTTTTTTCTGTTCTTAAATTTCATATGAATAAAATCATTTAAGTGAAATCATATACTCTATGACTTATTTTAGTCAACATAAAATTTTAGAAACTTATTCATGGCATTTCATTTATCAGTAGTTTGCTTTTTTATTGCTGACTAGTATTTCATGCTGTGACTATACCATGATTTATCTATCCTCCTCTAGGTAAATACTTGAGTTCCCTTCACATCTATAGCAATGGGTTCTTCAAAAGAGGGGAATAGTTTTATTGAGAGGCTCTAAAAAATTCTGGCATTTATGGGCTCAAATCAGGAGACATTTTGACTAAAAGAGGTTTTTCAGGAAAAAATAAAAGGTTCAAAAGTGCTTTGCTTCAGTGACCTTCAAATCTCATTGACCCCAGTCAGTCTTTAGAAATCAAAGCAAATTCTATCACTAGATTTTCCTGTACTTCCAATTCTATCAGCTATCTCCTAGGCTGCCTAACCAAAGTGATTCAAAGATGAATGAAATTTAAAGACTTTCCAGTGGTATTAGAGTGTGAATATGCATGGGTTTCTTCACTTTTCGGTCCTTATTTCTCTTTGTCTTATTAATTGCCTTCTACAAAGCAACAGACCATCTTAAAAGCACTTTGAAATCCCTGGATGAAAACAGCCAAAGCCATGGAAAATATCAGCATTATTATATCAGTTAATAGGCAATTGAAGCTGTGAAAGGAATAACCAGAAAGACAAATGAATGGCCGAGAGGTAAAACAATTATTTAAAGGAGAAATAATGGGTAATAGTAACCAGAGTTCTGAGAACAAGAATAAAATGTATATCAGGAGGAGATGGATCTTAAAGGGAAGTGGTACACTTCTACTTAATTAGAGGGACTGTGAAAATGGACACTACCAGACAGTATCAGATAGCTTTGGTGAATTAGTTAAAGCATTAAGAACAATCATGGGATAGGCCTTGATCTGTATTTTATTGAAGAATATGCACCATTGCTGGAGAAATACATTTTCTGAGAAACTTCACAGAACCTAAATAGCTCAGATGTTTTTAAAAAGAGCAAATAAAAAATAAAATCCTGAGCAACAAGAAATCATACAGTTAACAGCAATTGGCCACTATGCCCTAACCTTCAACTCTGAAAGTATGATGAGCTAATGTGGTTGATCTGTTCGTTGAAACAAATGTTCAAAAATGTTGGAACGGAAGCATATGAGACATGAGGGAGTGAACTGGTTCTTTGGCCAGCCAAAAGCTTACTGATATTAGAGGATGGACAATTCATTTAAGAATACAAGGATAAACAAATGATTTTACTACAAAAGTGAAAGGGGTGGCATAAAACAAACCTAATTACTGCTAGCTATTTGTGGACAAAGTTTATTTTTTTTCTTGGAAAAGGCTATGTAGATATTTGTGTGGGGTTAAATTGCAAAATGTCTATAAAACTCTAAAGAATAGAATAACAGTATAAAACTCAGATTCAAACATACATTTCTATGGAATTATGTTTTCATGTGGATAAGCTATTTAAACATTTCAAGGACAAGGGTGGTAAAATCTTCAATAGTTTACATGAATTTAAAATTAAAGAATATAGAATATACCAAACCACTCTGTTCTTAAAAATGAAAAGATTAAGAATAGATAATACATTAATAATTTATTCTAAAATTTCTTTTCCTGAAATAAGGATTAAATAACTACTAATGTATTAGGTATTAGAACTGCTTTGGAATAGGGAAAGAAAGTCTTTTTTTAATTTATTTTGGAAAAGAGAGATAAACTTTTTACTAAACACTTCAGGTTGCATTTCATATTAGCTTATTAGCTTATCTTATGAATAACAACTAATCTTTGAATACTCTTGTATAAAAACATAGAAACTGTGAGTCAAATATATTAATTAAATTAATATAATTAGAAGTCATTTTGGAATTGGAGAGCTGAAACTTTACAGTTTAGTGTATGGTTTTCGTTGAATCCCTAGTAAAATCTAGTTTTGCTCCTAGTCTGGTTTCCGTAAGTAAAAATCTTCCTGAAATTCCAGAAAAGTTCAGTTCAGCTGCATTTCCATTTTAATAACAGCTTATAACTTGTAACATGATTCCAGAGTAGGCAACACTTTCTGTACTAAAAGAAAACTGCAGACAATAGTATATAACAGTGATGGAAGGAAACGAACCCCATCTTTATCATTGAATTAAAGCAGGATGCTCAGAACGAAATTAAGTTTTGTGTGTTAGAAGATGCCTTTGCCAACCAAGTAGGTCTAAACATATACATACATGCACACATATATACATGGAAAATACCCATTTGATTATATACACATATGTAGACAAAAAGGTCCTGTTTCTATAGTTAAATTGGTTAATTGTG
The DNA here is from genome assembly GCA_019455555.1 of Galemys pyrenaicus. Lineage (NCBI taxonomy): Eukaryota > Metazoa > Chordata > Mammalia > Eulipotyphla > Talpidae > Galemys > Galemys pyrenaicus. Next base: position 5,633,849 of record JAGFMF010011395.1, on the reverse strand, counting down.
AAAATGGAACTTCTGGTATCACCATGCCCCCTAGCTCCACTTTAAAGTACTGTTTTAGCATTGAATGATTGGATTGCCTTAGGATCTCTTAGGAAACTCACTAACACTACATAGCATTTCAGATCACACATAGGATAATAGAGTGCATCATAATGTAGACATAAACTAAATGATCATCAACAAAGAACAGAAAAATTGTTAAATATATCCTTGTGGTCTAACACAGTCAGTCTGTCTTCCTCATCCCAGCACCAGCAAGTAGGCTGGGGACTAAACAAAAGGCTGGAGGGGTCATGGTGGGGGGCACTTACTTGGATTGTCAAAATTCAAAAGAAGGGGAATGCCCCAAATATCAAAATCAGTGAGACTGGTACTTCATACTTCCTCTAATTCTGCTGGAAAAAAAAATCCAAATTTTCCAAACCTGTATGAGTAGCTTCATAAACAAGCTTTGAAAGCCCATTTGCATGACTAAACTAAGAGGAAGATTGTCTCTTTACAACCCAGATTATAAATAAAAATTGTGGCAGAGGACAAAGAACAAAAGCAGAGGGGCATAGCTTACATTTAATAACAGTTCTGAGGTTTTGTATGAGTGTGGAATCATTTTTCAGTTTTGTTTTATGATGAAACTAATTCTGAAGAGACTCATATATTCATGGCTTTTTTAATTTCTGGGAATCTATGTCTGCATAAACCCCTTGCCCTAAGGACCCATGTCTTGCTAATATGTGTTTTGGGAAAGCTAACATTCTCGTAGAGGAGAAAATCCAGAAAATTCACTTGCCCCAAAAAAGGGAATAAATTTCTCGATTGTTAGCCCTCAGATCTCTGAAATGCTTTGCAGCCTCAGGGTCTGTTGGCAGTATAGTTTCGATACAGCCTTCAGGGAAGTGAGGACCAGCCCCACTTTTCTCCCTGCTTTGCTCATTTAATTCCCATGGGGCTCTGTGATTTTTTTTTTTTTTTTCATGGCAGGACTAAAGTTGTGTCAACGGGAGACTTGTACCATAAAGACTGAAATGTTAAAGTAAGCTACAAGGAACAGCTTTGAGGCAAGGTTTCAAGCTTTGTCATCACGCTTGAAGAATTTTCTGTTTAATGTACTGTAATGCAGTATTCAATGGGGACACGTTTAATTGAGTTTTACACAACCCAGTTGGGAGTAGCGCTGCAAGGTAGGTGATGTCTAGGTTTTTAATCTTCCACTCCGGAGAGGCTTGTTGACGGAGAGGTTCTTTCTCTTTGCAAGAAAAAAAAAGGAAGCATGAGAAATGATACATCCGTGGATAAAACCAATTGGCAACCCCCAAAGGAATGAGGGCGATAAGGCGAATCCAGCACTTGTAAGAAATAAAAGAATCCAACTGTTCATTTAAATGAGAAACAACACCCGTGATGGAGGAGGCAGGGAGGCTGGGCTCAGGAATGGGGAGGAACCCAGGCTGACAAATAGAACCAGTGATGCAGGAGGAAGGAATTCCAGCAAACAATCAGTGGCTTGTTAGGGGGCTTATCAAGAAGATAGGTACTAGTGTGTTTTTTAAGGAAAATAGGAGGGAGCAGGGCCCTCTCATATTAGAAACGACAAATAACATGGCAGAAATGAGTGGGGAGAAAGGTGACTATTAAAAAGCATTTATAATAAATCATCATTTCTTCCTAATGTCCTAACCTAACTCCTGCATCAACCTGGATAAAAATAGCACTGGACCCAGTCAAAAAAAAAAAAAAAAAAAAACACACAACACAAAATAATACCTTATATATCAGTGCCAAGGTATTAAAGTTTCTTAACTCAGGCAGCCCCTTTTTCTCCTTCCTTAGCAGCCTAAGCAGGCAAGAACATGAAGCAGCTGCAGCATCCAAAGATTGCATTTCTGTTTTGTCTCCATGACATTAGCCTAGTATGTAGCACCATAACTGGTCCAAGCAGAACACTTTCAAACCATTTTTTAAAAAATAGTCACTTTCTGGTCCCAGGCAGAGGAGGCCAACTTGATAAAGGATTATGCACTATACTTACATATTTAAAAGAGCCCCTTAAAAAGGAATGCTAGTGCTCTGTCACTTATTTTTCTTTTATCCTTTTTGAAACTATTCCTAGCAGGGATGGCTGGTTTTTCAAATGTGGCCATAAGCCCCTGAGCCTGTCCCAGTAGGAAAGAACATGCATGATACTCAGATTCCCTCGAATTCCTACACTCCACTTACAATGAGAATGTCCTGCTATCTTTTATCAGTGTTTGTGGCATGCAGATAACAAATGCATTATTGCTTGTTAAGATCATTGCTAATTTAGGTTCCTAACATGGGGCAGGGTGGTCTACTCTATGATATTTTATTGCCACAGGAAGCACTGTGTATTCATCCTTTAAAGTTAATTTCCTTTGTTGAACAAGTATCTCTAGTACAGGTACCAGAAGAAAATGGACCATCATTTAGACATTATTCCTGTCTCAATGGAGTTTATAGTCTGGTGGGTAATTATATCTCCCTGATAAACAATTCTTAAATGAAAAATTGACTTGTGATTGGGGTGTCGATAGTAAAAATATACATGTTTATTTTGACTTCCTCATAGAATTGAGCTGAAAGACCACTGAGATCATCTAATATAGATCACTTTGCTTTTTACACATATTCATTCATGTCAGGTTCCCAAACATGTGTCAGACGAGTAGATGCTGACATGGTAGGTTACAGAACAGTGAGAAAAATATGAAAATTTCTATTTTCCTGGGACTAGTATACTAGCATTTTCTCACTGAATTTGTATTGAAATATAAAATGGCTATGATGATGGCGATGATCATGCTACCTGGTATTTGGAAAGTGTCTTGAACTTCACAAAGTAGTTTCACTTTCATTGATTCATCAACTGTGTGTCAATCAGAAGAGTTAGGTATGAATCCATTTTACACCAGAAAATCTGAGCACAGAGTGTTAAAGTAATTTTGCAAAGGTTTCATGAAAAGTTAAAATTAAATGTGTGGCTATATTATAAGCCTCATTATTTGACCCAATATAATTTTTGCTCTACTGTGCTCTTTGTTTCTTTGATTCTGTTTTCATTTTTTGATGGTCTTTAAGAGTATCTTTGATATTTTTGGATACCAAAGGTGATTTTTGGAGTTTAGAGCACAATTTGTTAAAATGAGTACATTCAAATATAAGTTCTGATGCATTTCCACTTGAGAGAGGATTCTCATGGAATAGCTCAGAGGGAGTTGATATTCCAAATTGCACGAGCCTTGTGAATCACATGTTTGGGGATAGCATAAAGGCTCACTGAATCATAGTTCTAGAAACTTCCTAATTCTAATCTGATGACAAGACAAAGCTAGTGCCAGAAACTATTTAACAATATCATAAAATAATAATATTAAAATCTACTTATTAAAAATAAACTTATTTATTGGTACAAAAATAATAATGGTTGGATTTTGTGTTTACTTCGAATATCACAGCTTTAGATGTATTAGTTACCTCTCACAGACATAGCATCTACTTTTTGTGTTTTTTTTAAAGATTTATTTATCTATTCATACAAGAGTTGGGGTACAGGCCAGAGTTGCAAGAGGGTGAGAGGATTCATCAGAGACAGAGTGGGGAGCAGAACAGGTGGATCCACTGAACTATGCTGCGGAGGGGAATAGTGGGCAAGACAGGAGAGGTCTGCTATGCTATGTGGGTCAGCTCCCTGGTGGGGATGGATCTTGTGCTGCAGTGGCTGCTGACAACTTCATAGTGATTTGACTTAACCCCTTGTGCCATCAGGGAGGCCACATACTACCTAGTTTTGCCTAAATCATAATTTCAGAAATGAAACAGCTAAATAGTTGCAACCGCTTCCTAAGGATAGTTCTTCTATTTTTGTGAAAAATCAAGACCAACTCTTTAATGAGACAATGCATTAAAATAAATGTCTGCAGAAAACTCGTTTTAGGGTTTGTCTTATGTCTAGCATAGTGTTTAAGTGTATGGACTACCTGAAATTCAAACAGCCATGGTTCAGATGCTGACTTTGCTGCTTATGAACATGAAGCTGAATGCAAGTTTCCTAAATTCTCTGACTTGATTTTCTCAATATGAAATGTGGGAGGGGGTGGTAAATCCTATCATAAAAGGTCATTTTGTGGATTAAATGATGAAATATGTATAAAGGATAGGCTCATAACTCAGGACTGATAAAGCACATGATAAATGCTATATTATTGTGAACAAATATTTTGAACAAATCTCTGCCTTTATATCACAGAAGAATAGGAATCTACATGATAGGTAGGGGAAAAAAGTTAAGGGGATTTTTAAGTGAGTTCTGTGAGTTATTAAGATTGGAATTGGTATTTTTTTTATCATTTATCTTTGGGTCTGTGATAGTTGAGTTCCGCAACATACATCTGGAATGCAGTTAAGTTTTGGGGTGAGGTGGGTGACTGTGGGAGCCCTGCCATTTCCCAGTACTGCCCATTTACTCTATTATTCCCTACTGTCTTCTTACAAAAAGAAGAAACTGATAAAACCCATCTTGCAATGATGCAATCAAGAAAGGCTTGGAGGGTGAAACTGCCACTCTGTCTGGATTAAAAGACACTGAAGATTTTTTGATCTTGACCCATCCTGACATACCCTCTCCAAACAAAAAGTCCTTGCCGCAGTGATTTTGTGTTGTGAGTTTGCCCAAAAGGTTTCTGACACATGCTCAGTTATCTTGCCTCCCACTTTTCCCTCCCCTGTTACCCAGACTCACAAGATGAAACCTTAAAAATTACTTCGTAGGCTATGTGTACTAACATAGCTAACTGGCTCCATTGGCGCATCAGGATAGATTGGCAGTTCTGAAGGTGTGGTCCACAGACTATGAGGCTATCAGGACACTTTCCAGAAGCCCATGAAGTGAAAACTATTTTCACAATATTATTGAAATATCATTTGTCTTTTCCACCATGTTGACAGTTGCACTGATTTTAAAAAACCCATGGTGGGACAAATTGGTACATCTTTAGTATGAAAGCGGTAACTCCACATGGTATTAGAGGTCATTGGTTCTTTTTACCACCAGGCACACAAAGTTGAAACAAGCAAGCAATAGGCAGTACTCCTAAAGAATGTTCTTGATGAAGCAATAGCAATTAAGTATTTTATTAAATCTGAACCCAGGAGTATATGCCTTTTTTAAAAAAAGATTGATTTATTTATATGTTCCAGAACTGGGGTACAGGCCAGAGGTGTGGGGGAAGTGAGAGGATTCACCAGAGACAGAGTGGGGAACAGAACAGGTGGATCAACTGAAATACACCGCTGAGGGGAGCAGTGGGTGAGGCAGGAGAGGTCTGCTGCAGTGGCTGTAGTGCTGTAGTGACTGCTGATAGCTTCATAGTGCTGAGACTTAACACTTTGCGTCACCAGGGAGGCCCATGCCTTTTTAATATTTTGTGTGACCCAAAAGGAAATACAGCTAAAACACTTATGTTTCATAATGAATTATCATGGTTGTCTTGGGAGAAAGCAACTGTGTACTTGCTTAAATTGAAAGTGGAATTGGCCAATTTCTTTTGATAGAACACTGCTTTTGCTTGTAAGAATGTCAGGCAAATCATATTATTTAGATTTGAATATTGGGCAGCTATTTCCTCAGAAATAAATATTATTTCATGGAAAACAACTGGCAGTATTTCTTGCCAATGATAAAGTCAAGTTTCAGGCAAAACTTGGGATTTTGGAAATTGACCACGTCTGCCATCATAAGCTTAATAGCTTTCCATCATGAGATTTGTGACAATAGTCATGAATGTGCTTTTTATTTATACAATGAAATGTGCCAGCATTTGAGAGCTCTGCATATCTCAAAGGACCATTGGTAAAGGATCCAAAATACAACATAGCAAATGAGTTTAGAGTAAAAGAATGTGAAAAGTTTAATGATGTGATATCAGATTCCACACTGCAATTTCCCTTTAAGAAGATAATACATGTTGAATTTTGGTGTAGTAATAAAAAAACAAGAATTCCCAAATTATCTGCCTACATTTGTTTCAACTACATAACTATATAAGGCCGGGATTTCTTCATAAATTTCAATCAAAAGAACATAAAATAGTGGACTGAAATCAGATGCAGATATGAGACCTCAGTTGTTTTTCACTTAGGCCAAACTTGGAGGAAATTTGCAGAAATGTAATACAGTGCCTCTTTGACATCCTTCATCTTGACAAATATAGTTGTTTTTCATTAAAAATTTATTTTGTCTCAAAATGTCAATTAGTTATTTGATATTTTTAATGGATAAAGTGTATTTTAAACATTTATTAGTTTTGACTTCTATAGTGATAAATACCGAGATAAACTCCCCATGAACCAAACCTCATTAGGATCCTCAATTTTTAAGACTGTCATGGAGTCCTGAGACACATCACAGGACCTCTGAGACAGATCACACAGGAGGAACCCGAAGAAGGGTAATTCATGCTGTGTTCAGTTCAGACTTCAAGGCCCAGGGCTTCTCTCATACACCTACCTTTAGGAGCAGTTGCCAAGTTGGAAAAATACCCAACTGAACTTCTCCCTCACTACCCCTTCTAATCTTTACAAGTCTTTACAAGCTGTTCTCTAATTCATTCAAAATAAAAAGGATTTTTAAACATGTGCCGGCCTAATTTTAGATGAAAGTGAAATGTCAATTAAGAAGTCTAATTTAGCTCTAGCCACTAAATTAGCTTTTTCTACCTTGCAAAGAGGCAGTGCTTCTGGGGCAGACATGGAAAAAGATGACTGAGCTGGCATTTCAGTATGCCAGCTTTGCTGAGCTGCATTTTCTTATAACAGGAAAAAGTCCTTCAAGCAGTTGAATTATCCTTCCTTAAGGAAAAAAGTGACAGGATAGCTCCTTTGTCCACATTTTCTTTTCTATTTCTACTTTTCCTTGTTTTAAGGATTGTAAGGATGGCTCATGATGGAAGCCATAGTTACAAAAGTTACTGGAGTTGGACCTTACTAAGTTTTTAAATGGGCAACTATTTCATCAAGTCTGTTAACATTACTAAAAAATTAATCATAGCAAGCAATTATATATTCTTAATTCTTTGGTAAGAAAGAGTTGTTTTCTCTTCCATAAATATTGTATTACTTTGTTATTATAACTACATCATTACTTAGGATCTTAAGATGAGATTGCGTCATTTCATTGACTAAACTTGTCTCTAAAAAGGATAAGGATCATATCTTAACTTTTGTTCGCTTCCAAACAACTCACAGAGATTTGAAGGTTGGTTAATATTTTGACTTTGAATTGTATGAGTGAATTTATTGATTATTTTATAGGAAACATAATGCTTGCCTGTCATTGTGAAAGACTAAGTTATTTAAATATATTTTATAGTCATTATTCTAACAAAATGAAGATCATATTTAACATGTTTTGGTACTACAGAGGAAAAAGAGTAATGAGCTAGTTTTATAAGTATACACTTCATACAATTACTCTTGCAAGTAAATGTTATATCTATTTTCTAGAAACTCTTTAGAGAGATTTAGTGAAAATAGGGCCATGAAAATAATACTGGACTCCCTATGGTTATTCGCAATCTTCAGCAGATTTATATATAATATATTTTAATTTATTCTAGTTCTGTTCCCTCTAAAATTCTCATTACTTCATTCTTCACTGCTGAATACATAAGACATTTGAATTTTACCTTACACCCTAGACTCACATTTTTTTTGCTTTTATTTTGAAAATAAATACATATGAAGAGGTATGAATCTAATCATATACAATGTTGTAAACTGTTGTACCTAGTAAAAATAATGTGATTATAAAATAAATAATATAAAAAGTTATATAGTAATAGTTAATGTAAGCTTTATAAAGAAAGAAATAAAAACAAAATAGCATGGTTGAATTCCTATTTTATGCAAACACTTAAAAACACATCAGATGATAATGCTGAGAAATTACAAGATATCATTATTGTTTTCCTTTAATTTGGTTTCTCTATTTTAAGAGAAGTGTGTGTATGTATGCATGTGTGTATGTAAATACATAAGGATTACTTTGTAAAAATCTGATTGACTGTATCATTGTTATGTATTCATTTAATAGACATTGTATTCATGTTTAAATCCATCAGCTTAGGATCTAATTTTTTGATAAATGTGATGGGAGTGAGTAACCATAATTTTCTTGCATTCCTTCAGGCAATATTTCCAAGTATAATTCTCCTCTCTTTTGAAGGATCGAGGACTGTAGCTCTAGAAGCTAAGGTCTGGCCAACACACCCCAATCACTGCTATGTCATCTAGGATGACTTTATCCACGTTGCCTATGCCATTCTCATCCAGCCAGCCAAGCACTTCTTACACTAATGGGAAGGAATGGTGGGAATCAACAAGATGAAATTGTTTTATAATTGTCTCACCTCTTTTTCATTAAGAATTTTGAGAATGTGGGCCTCCCTGGTGGCTCAGTGGGTTAAGCAAAGCACTATGAAGCAAACTGCAGCCACTGCAGCACGACTTCGATCCCTGCCACCTGCCAGAGAGGTGACCCACATAGCTCAGCAGACCTCTCCTGCCTCGCCCACTGCTACCCTCAGCAGTGTGTTTCAGTCAATCTGCCTGTTCTGTTCCCAGCTCTATCTCTGCTGAATCCTCTCACCTCCTGCAACTCTGGCCTGTACTCCAGCTCTTGTATGCATAAATAAATAAATATTAAAAAAAAGAATTTTGAGAATATTCAAGCCTGTTTGACACATAAAGAGTAGAGAAAACGGAGAACATTAGCTAGGAGTGATGGTGCAATTCTAACGTCAAAAGCTAGAATCTAGCTGAATTTTATTCTTTTTATCTCAATGAGAGATACTATTTCCCATGTCTTCACAAAAATATGACTTTGTATGTACTATGAACACAAGTGTTCAGATACATGCAACACACATCTATGAACTACAAACAACAAAGAACACTCATAATCTAACACCCAGATCAGAGGCTGGAACTTGCAGTAACGTTTCATTCATGTGCCTCCCCAGCCTTATCACCGCCATCTCCTATAAACGCCCATCCCCTGAAAATAAACCTTTATCCTGATGTCTTCATTATTCTTTGCCGCGCCTTTAAAACTAACTTTATTGCATATATATTGCTTGGTTTTACTGAATGATTTACATTTTATTTGTTGGGTAGTTCAGTACCTTATAGTGGAATTAAGAAGAAATAGGACCATGGACGCTACCTCTAAAATGCTTTAGATTTTGAAAAATAATCAGAAAATTTCATTATTTCAGTTGGCAAACTGAGTATTGATATTGATGATAAAACTGATAGTAACCAGCTACTTTTAAGAAATTCACTTTTTAAAAGATTTATTTATATACGTAAGAACTAGGGTACAGCCCAAAGGTGCAGGGGGTGAGAGGATTCACCAGTGACAGAGTGGGGAACAGAACAGGCAGACTAACTGAAATACATTGCTGAGGAGAGCAGCGGGCAATATAGGAGAGGTCTGCTGCACCATGTGGGTCACCATCCTGGTAAGGGATCGAACTTGTGCAGCAGTGGCTGCGGATAGCTTTATAGTGCTCAGACTTATCCCCCTGAGTCACCAGGGAGGTCACAAAATTCATTTTTTAATATCGGATTACTGTATGATATATGATCGGCCAAAGTTTGCCTAGCTATTACCTTCATATTGGATATATTGCTATTTTTCATTACTCTAATGTAAAACAGGGTATGCTGAACATCTGTGTGCAATTATTATTTCAGATATTTATTCATTGCCTTAAAACAGAACTAGAAGTGGAAATAGTGGCTCAAAATGGGTATTTTTAATGTTCTCAGTATGCGTATTTTACAGTACAGTATTTCAGGTATCAATACATGCTTCACAGACATGCCATTCTCTACCTCTTAATAGATTTAAGTTTTCTGAATTTTTTGAGTTTTTGATATTTAAGTAGAATAAATGCTAAATTCATCAAATTTTCTTCTACTGTTATGTCCAAATGGAATATATATTTTTATTTGCATTTCATCTTTGTGTATGTAATTTATTGTCGTGTATACATTGTTATTTTCCTACACTTTCTCATTTATCATTTCAGTTTTGTTAAAATATTCATGTTACTGATTGAAATTTTTATTTTTGATTATTGGAATTTTTCTTTTTGAAAATATACAACTTTTAGATCATTCTGTATTTGCTTCCTGTACATCTTGGAAACAAAGACCATCACACTGGAGATGAAGTAGTGGTTTTAACATTTGCTTTTACTGTGAATCACTACCTCCCCTTCATTCTTAACAGTGATATTAATTACAGAAATATCATTAGCAATGCTGTTAATATTCTTATAGTGTGTCAAGCAATTTTCCTGTGACTTTACATATATACCTACTTAATACTCTTCATAACCCTGCAATATTATTATCTTAACCCTGGGAACGCCATAACCATAGATACTACTATTATCTGTTTTATAGTTGGGGAAACTGAGAGGATTCACCAGAGACAGAGCGGGGAGCAGAACAGGCAGATCTACTGAAGTACACTGCTGAGGAGAGAAGTGGGTGAGGCAGGAGAGGTCTGCTGCACCATGTGGGTCCCCTCCCTGGCCAGGTATTGAACTCCAGTTGCAGTGGCAGCAGAAGCCCCACAGTGTGGAGCTCAACCCTTTGTGTCACCAGGGAGGCCCTGGACAGCACATTTTATGCCTCTACTGCTGTAACATTCCTAGCCACATAAAGAAAAGAAAGGAAAATTACATTTTTAAAATTATATTTTTTTGTTTTAATAGTTTTAAGAGCATTTCCACAAGATATGTTATAAGGAAACTGTTCCATGAGGATCATGAAGCAATATTAAGGAAACAAACTCTGAATTTATACACAGTAGTGTTCAGAGTCTTAGTCTACAATTAGCTAGCTGTGTGACATTGGGCAAATTATTTAATTTCTCCTTAAACTTCTCACTCTTCATATGCCAAGTTATTAGGAGATGATATTTATTATTTTCTAGTTCCATAAATGTTGGTTGCCATGACAATGATGATGATGATGGCGATGATGACGGTGGTGATGGTGATGATGTTCTTTCAAAAGATCTCTTCAATGTGACTCCATTTAAGGAGTTTATATTTCATGATCTTTATATTTTTATGACTATATGTATTTTCTGCAGAGACAGTAGCAATATACCACTTGCCTAAGCAAAATCAAACAAATCACTAAAGAACATAGTATTGTAGAAAATGTTCAGAACCTCAGAGCAGGAGATATAAGTGGCAAATGTAAATGTGCCCATCCCGGCTGTTCAAGGTTCAGTTTCTATGTCTATCAAAAAGGAACACTTGTTTTTCCTACCTTTCTTGATATTATTAAAATCAACTGTAATAATGTACCTGAAACACTGTAAGTCTGTGAAATGTGATTTGAATATATTTTTCAAAATAGTGCATGAAGATTGAAATCCATTTAATAGTACTATGGAAACAGCTGAATATGTTAAGATCTGATTCTCAAATGCAAGCACAGTTGAAACAGACTAAAATTTATATATTATATAATGCTGATTTCGTGAAATTTTTTAATTGCTAACAACTGTAAACAAGTTTTTACACTCAATATTCTCAATATTTATTTGTTAAAATTGGAAATCAGAAAAAAAGGATTTCCTAAGGTTTTAATCTTTTAGATAATTACAAATCATTACATGAGTTGGTAAGTCCTACTGGAAGCAAATGATTAGATAGATAGATAGATAGATAGATAGATAGATAGATAGATAGATAGATAGATAGATATCACTATGGCCCTTTTACCTATTTTGAGAGATTCCTGTGTTCCTAAAAAGCTCTTCCACTAATATTTTTAAAACACATTTTTAACTTTTTGTTAAAAGATAGTGATTTTACTACTGCATTATATATACCCTCATAGAGTTTATTTCGGATAAGAGATAGCATTCCTTTAACTGAAAGCCACTTCTTCCTCAGGTTTATTCTATTCTTGTTAATGAAATGTGTGATGACTCTTGTGTCAGGGAATTAATGATACTCAATAAGTAAAGACTGGGAAACCTGGGTAGATGAATTAAATTATGCCTGTTTTTCAGTTTTTTTCAAAAGGAAAACTGAAGGTTCCATAGCATCACACTTATTATGATATTAAAACGATGAGAATTTCATCAGATAAAAGAAATGTTAAATGAAATCCTCTGTCTAAACACTCATGTCAAGAAAGGCAATTTTAGTTATGCAGTGGTGTAGCATTTTGTTTTTTCTGCAATAAAGCCATCAGATCAATAAAAAATTATGTAGCAGATTATTATTACACTGTGCTCACCATAGCTCTAATCGTAAATAATACAGCAGTTATCCTGGTTATATTAATTATAATTAGAATGCAGATAATGCAGACGGTCTTTTATTACTAGAGCCAAATCAATTTTCCAGTGTTATTCAATGCAAGGTCACACAAAGTTGTGGGAGCTTTTAGACTTCTTATGAAATGGCCTGCCTGCCTGTGTGAGAGAGGATTTGGCTCAGCTGTGCAAGACACATTGACTGGGAAGATCATTGAAATAATTACAGCCATGAACCCTTGCCTATGATGGCAGAATTTCATTTTATAAAGTAAGCATAGCTGTAATCCAGCCTCCTTTATGGTAGGAAGGCTCATAAATCTTTCAGAGGAGACCAAGTCTTGCGTTTAGTGTAAAGAGGAAATCAAAATCGACTCATTTGCATTGTTCATTTCTTCTCATTGCCTTTTTGTTCCATACCTTGGAACATCATATTTTTAAAAGGCGTTCCATATGTAATCATCTTGTAATGATAGAGGGACACCACAGAACAACAAAGTAAGAGAAATGCATTAGGTAGTTATTGTTGATGAATGGGAAATGGGCTGATTTTACACACATCGCATTTACATGTACACACATATTTACATGTAACATTTATGCATACTTACATGCATAAGGACTTTTATGGAACTAGAATTTCATTGTTCGATAAGAGAACATGAAATGTAAGGAAAGCAAGAGAATGAGATAGATGTTAAGTTCAAAAGAAATCATTTTACAGATTTTTTTTTTTTACCACGATCAAGGGGAAATCAGAGAGAAGGAGAGATTGTGGTTCAGAATAACCTGTGGATGGTTGTCTGAAAGGAGATTAAAGGTCATTCTGGAACCTCTGGTTGAACAGATTTAATGGTGATGAATTAGAAGCTTCTGTATTACTGATATTTCCCATTTGACAAAACTCCTGCAGGTATAGAACAAAGGTCCAGAGAGGTCACAAATTTAAGTGAAATCAGTCAGGTAATTTTTGGATTGTACTGCTTAGGGAGTAAGAAGGCTGGTTGGGAATGTGTCAGAATATAAGCTGGAAAATTCATGGCTCACATAAAGGCATTGGTATTCAAAAAATGTTAAATCACTGCACTAATATATCTTTGGCACCCATCTACCCACAGGCCATCAACTTTGACATCTGACCAGAAAGACATTTTGTTCTGTTGGTAATTGCAAAATTTATACACCCAGGCCATTAGGAAACTTCCTTCTGAAAATTTTTCAAAGTCAGTAGTATTAACAAAAGCGATATTAGTGAAAGTAGGAGATGGGAAAGGTGTGAAAAGTAGAATCAAGTTTTAACCACGGGGAAGCAGGTTGACTAGTCTCTAGTGGAGAACAGCAGGCATTGTGGACAGAGATCCAGCCTCAGATCCTCAGGGGAGCCCCTTTTGAAGTTCTAGGATAAAGGGCCAACCTCAGTGAGCTGATTCCTTCAAGGCCAGAGCTTCAGTTTGAGCAATGATCAGTGACAAGGAAGAAAAGGGAGGCTCCAACCTTTTGCTGATCTCAAATCCAGTTGATAAGGCAAGGTGTAAATAAATAGCCAAGTTTCGCATAGAGAAAATCAAAGGGAGAAGCTTAGTCATTGAAAACTGACTTCTGTTTATTAAGAACTGCACGTACTCTCAGACGCTTGATGTGTGCTTTCTTTATTTCCTTATTAATCACATACTTTCAGGAACTAGTTACTGTTGCAATAAGATATAGTATGAAAACTAGGACTTTTTTTCTTTAGAAGAGGACTCATTGTTTTATTTCAGCTTCAGGTTATTTGTAAACTAGGAAAGAACAAATTGCATTCAATCTGAAGAAACACTAATAAGGGAATCACAAAGAAAATGGAAACTTTTTAAAGTCGCATAACAAAAGGTGAAACTGGAATTCAAATACAGGTTTTTCTTACTTGAGAGCACCTCTTAACCATTAAACACTGCCCCCTGGCTAGCAAAACTTACAGAGGTCTAAATTGTAGGACAGAACCATTTGTCTTTTTAGACTTTGGACCTATGTAAAAAGTTTTCTCAGAATCTGGGACTAGGTAAAGAAAGGGAAGGTCTCTGTTGCTTTGTAATACACAGTAGCCACTTTTGTTCTCCTGGTTGAACAAGCGTTCTAACCATTTTGACCATAAATTTGGTATCACATATCTATTCACATATTTTAAAGCTACCTATCTTTAAGAAATGCTTTTGGTTCACATACAATTATAGTAAATTGTATCTGAAATTGAATTGTTGTAGATAATTCAAGATGAAAAATAAAACTCTGATTTTAAATAACATTTTTTAAAAAGCAAGAAACTTTTTTATCTAAAGCTTCAGTTCTATTTACACACATGGAAAAGAAATGTTCTGAAAGTTTCTGACCTGAAGCATATACCTCAGAGTACTGCACCAAATATAGCTACTACTCACTGTTGATGAAAAAATAAAGGCACAGAGAAGTTATATAAATCGTTCAAGGTCACACAGCAAGCGATGGCAGAAGGAAGCATTGACACTAGGCATGCCAGCTGTAAAGTCTGTACTTGCAAATCTAACACTAAGTCAGCGGAATCTTGATATTGCTAAAATCAGTAATTCCAGCCAACAAATAAGGGTCTATGGTTTATTTTCCTTTTTCAAAATGCTATGAATTTCATGATCTGTATCACAGTAGTTTATTTTTTTAAGTAACTATCTCAGAGGTACCTTAGTATGAGCTGATGCATGAAATGCTATGGTGTCTTCCAGTGCTTTGAATAATAAGATTTGGAAATTATTTTGAGCACAAAACATAAGGGAAAAATTGAAGTCTAAATGTGACCTTGTCAACTGAATTAACTTCTAGGAGATCCCACTTTAAAATGATACGTCTAGCATTATCGTTCAACTACTGAAAACTGGGAAGCTTTCCAAATTTTAACTTCCCAAGTTATTGTACTTCCAAATGAGAAAAATGTATTTTAAGGTACTTTCTTTCTCTTGAATACTATAATAAATGACTCTGTAATATCCCATGTTGTAATTTGGAGCTGCCCATAAGAAGTTATCATAAACTGTGCATTTTAGGAGACTTTTGTTTAATTATTTTCTGTGTAGTTTATGTTTTCTATCAACATGGACTACTTATCAGTTTTTTTTTTTTAACTAAGTTTTCTACACATTTTTCCACTTCATTCACTGACCCTTTCTGTCATTAATACATAGAAGATAATGAAGTTTGGCACAGAATTAATTCTGGTTGAAAGGAAGCGCAATATCCTCAAGTAGAACATTAGACTTCTCTTTTATTCATTTTGTTAGCCCTCTTTTTGCTTTTCCATATTTTATTGCAGAGTCTGTGTGTACACCGCATCAATTTCAGCAGCGAGTCACATGTCATAGCACCTCTAACAAAATCACTAAGAATTAGTAACCTCTTTCTCCCTTATCAATTGTCTAAATCAGTAACAGGGAATTTGTTTTAAAATGTAATCTGATGGAGTATGTTGACCAGCTTTGTGCATTTCCACCCTGCATTTGCTTCATTGTCTGTGTTTTAGAAATGGCCTTTTTGCCTCCTAGCCTCAACACAGAGCAGAAAGGCCCTCTGGATACCACATATGAGGAAGTCAGACATCTCTAGGTTAAATCTTGCCCATAAAAGCAGTCTCTTGTCAGATAAGCTGTTGTGCACTCAGTCTGCTGTTCAACAAAATTGGAGTCGATTTTAAAAATAAGAAAAAATTCATTTTTGTCTTCAGCTTTTCTCTTATCCCCACTGGTCACCACCCTATGAGTTTCACTCCTTGTGCTCTAGAATGCAAAGCAACCTCCAGCTATGGTGACCATGAAGTACATAAACCACAGAATAGGTTGCGTTTTTTAAA
Source organism: Galemys pyrenaicus (assembly GCA_019455555.1). Lineage (NCBI taxonomy): Eukaryota > Metazoa > Chordata > Mammalia > Eulipotyphla > Talpidae > Galemys > Galemys pyrenaicus. The sequence continues at coordinate 5,617,635 of JAGFMF010011395.1, read as the reverse complement.
GCATCATAACACAATGAGGTCGAAGCACAACATTGTATAATGAAATAATTTGATCATCCTCTGACTTCTAGACATATCCCAGAATAGTAACACAGAGATGAAGTGTAAAGAGGAATCAGACTTTTGAATTAGATCACTGCCATGCCAGCCTGTGGGTCCTGAAGAAAATCACAAGCTCTTATTTTAACCTCTAACATCCTTATCTATAAAATGGGATATCCTTCCTCCTTTGATTATCAAATAGGAACACATACACCAGGGGGAACAAATTGATGGTCTCATCTTTATGTGCTGTATGCAAATGTGTTTTATCCAGTGACTTTTGATTATTATCATCATTTTAAATATCTAAAGAAATTACATTTGAAAAATCAAAATTTCTAAATTCTCTTTGAAAACAAGATGATTTGGCAGCACTGGTCCCCTGTTCCCACATGACAACAAAAGACCATGGAGTAGTTCCTCCCCCTAAAATAATTGTCTTTGCTACAGTTTGCTTCAGTCCCCTATGGCTGGCTTTGCATTTGTTTCCTGTCTACCCTCTAAAAGTATCTGTCACCTGTGATGTTTATTAAACACATTTAGATGTAGCTGCAATGTTCTTGACAAACATACTGTTTCGAGCATGAGGATCATCTTTAAATACTGGTTCTCGTACTGGGATAGATCATGGAAATTTATGGGGCAAGCATGATTTTTCTGTGCAGTGAAATGTCCATAGTAATAACCTTAGGAGAGAACTATAAGAATTTAATGAAACAATATGTATAAAAACATTTTTAACAGCTGAGTGCTAATGTATAATCATTATTTGGTCCTTTGCACATTTCATTTTAAAGAAAAATGGTTTGTCTCTTACTTTAAGAAACTGCACTTATTACACTTTAAATTGACAATATTTCAAAATCTGATGCAGCCAACCTTTACAAGTAATTTTTTTTGAGTACAGCTTTTTTTTAAAACAAAATGATATTTATTTATGCATGTAAGAACTGGGATACAGGTCAGAGGTGTAGGGGGTGAGCGGATTCACCAGAGACAGAGTGGGGAGCAGAACAGGCAGGTTGACTGAAATACACTGCTGAGGGAAGCAGCGGGTGATGCAGGAGAGGTCTGCTGCACCATGTGGGTCACCTCCCTGGCCAGGGATAGAACTCTTGCTGCAGTGGCAGCAGATGCTTCATCGTGTGGTGCTTAACCCCTTGTGCCACCAGGGAGGCCCCTTACAAGGTAAATTAGATATTATATTTGCTTTATTTCCTATATTTTATTATGGAATAGGTCTCTTAAATTGCTTTTCCTCATATATTTGGATCAAGAAATGGAGATAATAATTCAAAAGAATATTATAAAATAGTGTATATGCTCAAAGTTTTTTGTGGTGACTTGATAAAGCTGTGTTAACCATCAGAGGCTTCAATATGACATTGTTTTGTGTTGGCCTGTCTTCAATTCTTCCATTTTCTTTTCCAGATTGTTTCTTTTACAAATTAATCTTAAATGAGTTAACTATGCTGTAATGAATTAAAGTGCTGACCACAGGGCCTTGCACATTTTAAGAGTTCAAAGAATGTTGAGACTCAATGAAACAGAGCAAAAAAAGAAACAGAAATCAGAAAAACCTGTCTTGCTATTTGAAACTAATTGCCCTCCTATCCCCTTGTTTTACACAAACAGGAATAAATTGTGATTTATGGTCATGCTTTGAAATTAATAACATCCTCCTCCAAGGCACAGGGATATTTTATACCTCTTTCTCATTATGTATGTCATTACCTACTTTCTAATTCATTTGTTTAATATTCTCCATGGGGCAGGCAGGTTTGGGTATATAGTATTACCTTATTTTATATGTGATAAAAAGAAAACAGAAAGAGAGACGAAGTGCTTTTTCCCAGCTCCAACCAGTGATGCAGTGCAGGAGCTAGAGCCACTAGTGAGATTCCCTAGATTTTCAGTCCCTTTTAATAAGAATAAATATATATATATTTGAGCCCTTGATATACTTTTAGCATTTTGAATATGTTTATGAACTGTAAAAGACCTTTGAATCTATAAAATGCTTCATTAAACCGAAGAGGAATTACATCCTTATGATACAAACAGTGAATTTTTTGTTGAACAATCTTTTATTGAATACATTAAAAAGACCATTCAGAAAGAGTAAGAGGCAGACACCAAGTTATTAAAACATTTTTACAAATGTAACAAAGCATTTCCATCCATGTTTACTATGACATTTACATGAATGGACACAAAATAAAACTTGAATGGAAAACTAAGTGATATGAAAATATAATTTACACACACACACATATTCAAATGACTAATCAGGTATAGCCAAAGCATTCTTGGTAGCAACCCAAACTCAAGAGTCCTCTGGGGTTCCTCATTGTTCTGAAAATAGGGTCAAATTTCTTGGCATGCCACATAAGTTCTTTCAATTGTATGACCCCTTGTTAAGCGTCTGCCATGCTTTTCACCACCTCCTCTCCTCACATCTCTACCTCACCCTCCCAATGTCAGTTAGGTCTCAGAATCAGTCACACTTTGCTGCTCCACACACGTCACTAAACTACAGCCCATCCCCCCGACCCCTTTAGATTCCAGAATATTCTGAATGTAAACCAATTACAAAACATACTGTTAAGTTCAGATGATTTTTTTCGTAGCAAGAATTTCTAAAAGTAAGGAAACATCTGTCTATAGATAACATTCTGAGTAGCACTGGGACAGCGTGTGTGATTGTGTGCACGTTAAGTGAAGTCCTTTCCTTCAGTTTATTCAGACTTACAGTGGACATCACAATGTCTAGCTGAGTGTTGGAGTCCCTGTTTCTGTAAGTGAGAAGAATAATAACAACTGTGTCATTTTAGAGAAGATCTTTCTAGTAGGTGATCACTGATAGACAAGGCTTTGATTAGCTACTTGAACTCTCTCCTTTATTTCACCCTCTTAAATCAGTAGTTTCAGAAATGAATTTGGTGGTCATTACAGACTAAAGGAACTTAGAAGAGACCAGTTTGTGTGCCCCAGACTGTGTGATGTTTCTGCTGTGCCCTCTCATCTTCTTCCTTCACACTTGCACATTTATAAAGGTTTGATATCTGACTTCCCCAGGAGATTGAGCTCCAAGAGAGATGTTACTTTCTGGTTACTACTCTCGGCCCATTGCTTGATATGGTCCGTGATAACATGTCAATAAAAATCTGTCTAAATGATAAAATAAATGACTAAGTGAAAAAGTTATACATGAAAAATAAAGAGCTAGGAAGTAATACAAGTAATATAAAGGTGTGACTGAAAGCAGAAGGGGACAGTAGATCTTACATCATCTCTTTTATGTCATTTGTAATCATTGTGGTTAATATTAGCATCGTATTGGCATTTGCCAGGGAGAAACACAAGGCCAGGAAGGGAACCGATGACTCTTGCACACAAGTGACCAGGAGGATAGGTGGATAGTGTCATTTTGCCCTTTGAGAAAGGTCTTTAGGAATGGCTTCATCATGAAGGCATCACTTGAATAGAAATCTGGAAACAGCAGGAGCTGACCTGTAATGGACATCTGGAGAAACTAAGCAGAGGGAACATCAATCAGGTTGAGGAATAGCAAGCAAGTCAGTACTGCTGGAGTATTTGAAATAGGAGAGTTTAAAAATACAGAAAGTAAGGTTTCAGAGATCAGTGCTACATGGGGAAGATCATGTTGTTCCTTCTAGGTGGTTGTGAGGTTGGAAAATGATTGGACATTTGAAATGAGGTCTGACCTGATCAGATTTATACATTTTGATAGGTTTAGTCTGCCTGCTGTATAGAGAATAGGGGCGGTGTTGAGGGGAGATGCATGAAGGGAAATCACTTTGCAAACTATTTCAGTAAGCCAAGAGAGAAATAGCTACACCATAATCATGTACTTTACTTACCTGTCAAGGAAGCTGGAAAATATAATTTAACTCTTAACTCAGGGAGCAGGAAAGGCTAGTTTGGAGATCACCTAGCCAGTTTCTGCCCACGGATCCTTTAGATCCGATTCCAGAGGAGTAGTTAATTGGTAGAGTGTCTCCTGGCTACCACTAAACAGTCCGTTGGATTCAGTCTATTTGAATATCAGTCTTGTAGTGCAGTTGTATGCCCCCTTTGTCTACCTCCGTGGAATGTAACCACTTTTCAAATCCTATCCACTCCATGTGCTTAGCACTGGACACTTAGCTCTTTGTGATCAGTAACTTTGTGTTTATCTACATACCTCCACTCTTTCACAGTGATCAGAGCATAGGGAGTTCCCATTCAATGTACTGAATGAATGAATGGATCATTCTGACTTGAATCTGACAAAGAACAGAAAACACACTGAGGACATCCTGTTATAGCAAAGAAAGACTTGCTCATTGTATATACTTTTTAGGTAGAAATATTATTGGTGACTGATTCCTCTACCTCTTCAAGTTCGCCCAGATAGCGGGGATGTTTCAAAAACCACATTTATCTTATTTGAGAATAAGTGATATTGCATATAGAAACCAATTCAGTCACTAGTTAATTGGTTACATATACCCCTGCTTTATTTCACAAAGGATACAGATACATACAAATAGAGATAGTGATATGAATTGCTGGCATTGTAGATTTAGCTTGCTATGAAAGGATACCATGTAAAGTTTTTAAGAAGCAGGATGATAATAGAGGTGTTAAAGCATTAACTTTTATTTTGAGAGATTGGCCTTTAGTGGGTGAGATAATTTTGCAGATATCAGCACAAACACTCTTGCAAGGCCAAGACATTGGGGATGGGGAAAAGGTGGCAGGGAGCCAAAAGGAAGTGCTGCAATTTGGTTGAAATTAATAGGCAGCTGTTAGGTCATTTCTAAGCTGGCACTTTATTATGCTAAAAATTCAGAATGGGTTGAAACCAGAGCTAATTCCAAATAAAATGTGGTTAGTTGAGTTGTCAATAAATCCAATATAATACCAAAGGGCTAACTCAGGAATACGATCTTTACAATTGTCTAAGTGGGGAAGACTACTGTAGTGGGCATTAACTTCTAATAGTTTCTTCATCTGTAGATAGGGTTAACAAAAACAATTATTGCTGGGAGAATATTAAAAAGTCTGGCACTTAGCAGGTCCAGATACATAGTAGCAAATAACCTTATCCAGATGTGTTATCTGATGTTGTTTAGCTGCACCAAAATAAAAACTTACCTGCTGAGGTCAGCAAGTAAGTTTTTGGTACTTTTTGCCAAAGCCACTTAGGCATTCTTTATTGAATAGTAACATTGTCACTCAAACTGTTAATTATGATGTATATATAAATATGCATTAGATGAGAAAAGTATTTCCAATATCAAACTACCATTTTCCAAATAGTTTATATCCTGTTTCCTAAAAGTAAAAACAGTATAAATTTTTTTAGTAAACCATGCTGTCTAATAGTTTCATGCAACAATGGAATGTTCTACTCTGCCCTGTCTAATATGGTACTCATTAGTCACATGTGGCTATTGAACACGTGACATGAATTTCAAATTGAATTAGTTGCTTGTTCTTTGTGGCTATCATATTGGCACAGGCTTTTATGAAGGTAGTTTTTAAACAAATGAGTAAAATTTTAAAAATATGTATCAGATAATAATGACTCAAGTAAGATATAGAAAACATACCTTTATCATTACAAGATTGCCAAGCAGTTGATATGTTTCTGCAAATGCATCTTTAAAGAATGTTTCATTTGGTGACAATAAGACTCAATGTTGCATAAAAATAGACAAAAGAAAACTCTGACTCTGAACTTACCACACTTAAAATAATACTGATAATTCTAATAATTTCAAGGAAGTAGATCCTTTGACAGCTTCATATGCCTGTAATTTCCCAACTATTGATGTCCCAAAAAGTCCAGGGTAGGTTGGAAGCTGTATTGAAACTCAGAGTGAACTGAGAAACTGAACTATGATAGTGATGGTAATTTTGAAACATGCCTTAAAATTTATTGAATTTCTATAGTTCTGTACAAAGGTGCTCAAAGCACTTCAGGTATTTTAATCTCATTTGCCCTCACAACATTCCTGTAAGACAGGTAGGGGGCAACTGTAACTAAAGATTAAATGTGACATTTTTCCGTTGTTATGGAAATGCACTAAACTGGAATCTGTTCAGCTTGCCAACCAAGATAATAGGCAGTTCTTTGACTTATCAAAGTACCAATGTCTACCAATGTCCCAATGTCCTGATTTTTTTTTTTTTTTTGGTTATATCCTAATTTCCTCTCCACTTTCTCTTTAACTAATACTGTTTCTTCCACAGTTTTAATGTTTGACACTGGTAGTATTTCTTGGGAACATTGTTTTGCTCCTTTTGGTAATTTTGTTAATGGCTCAACTACAGTCACTATTAAAGTTTATTTGCAGGCAGGCATTAGGGTAGAGGAATAAGTGCTCATTTTTTCCCAAATCAGCAACATATGTTTGAGATATGCTAGGTAATAAAAAGGACTCCCACACATTTCTTGGTTTACCTCATTTTTTAAAATTTTTGTATGTTTAGGTGTCAAAAATTGTACTATATTACTGTATGTGTGTAGTACAACTGCTTTTCAGACAAATAACTACTCCCATCTTTTCTTTATAAAATTATATTTATAGTTAGCAAGTAATGTTGATATGAGAGCCTTAAAAATCGTATAGGTGGTGATTGTAAAAAAAATTTAGCTTTGAAGTTTTCTGCAAAAAAATTCATTATACCACGTCTGTCTTTTGTTTTTACTTCTTACTCAGTTTCACACTACTTATAATCTGTACCAATAACTAGAGAAAAATTAGTTCCTTCAATTCCTGCTCATCAAAATTTAGGCTCCCATTTTCTTCCTATAGTCAGACTACATCTCCCAGTATATAGGGGCTGTGAATATTAAGTCCAGGCCATGTACTTCTTCATGTTATTGTTCCCTCTCACTGCCTAAAATGGAGATGATGCCCAAGATGACTTTGAAAGCCAAGTGTTGAAGACAGCTGAGTGTTGTCAACTTGGTCATTGAATGGCTTTGTCAAGGAAGGTCACACTACCTCCTACTCATCTCTAGCACACTGCAGTGAACAGAAGTCTGTTGTGTTTCAGCCATCATGCATCTTGTCTATTTGTTATATCAGTCAGCCAATAATAACTATTAAGACACTTAAGTTGAGTTTTACTACAGTAACATAAAAAAAGCAAGAGGGATACATTGAAAAATAAAGCAAGTGAGATACATAGAAAGTTGCTGAAAAGTATTTATTCAAACAATCTCATTGACTACAAACTACTAGAAGGCAATGAAAAGGGTCAAGAAGCCAAAGGATTACTTTTGTGTTCAAATTGCCTAGAAACGTCTAAGCAAGATATAAACTTAATAAATTGAACTTTGAGCTTTCACATGTATAAGTGTGTAAGATCTCCTAGCCTTAGTTTTACCACTGTATGTGTCCAGTTGTTATCAAATCTTACCTCAAATCTTACCAATATCTTACCTCACAGATTTTTTTTTGTAGACTCTTGTTTGGGATATACAGGTGAAAAAGCAGGATGAAATATAAGAAAGCGTGTATCTAATTGGAGCAGTGAAATAGAACATATGAAGAAATTGGATCCTGAATTGGACTTCCTCAATAAGAAGGAAAGTAGAATGTGCTTATAAGTGCCATGTTGAATTAGAAATATATGAAAATTTAGCAGCATGAAGGCTGTGGCATGGGAGAATCAATCAAGGATTAGGAACATAAAAAGAACACATTATGAAAATGGAGAAGGGAAAGAAATAAAAGAATACATAGTATATTGAATATAAATTTTCAAGCTCTGAGGGTTAGAAAGGGCAGAGAAGAAAATAAAACTGAGTGAATTAATGTTGGCTAAAAGGAGTGAGTGGAATCAAAGGAGCTTTTACAATCATACTAGGTGGAAAAAAAATACTAGAAAGAAAGTGGTTCTATAAATAACCTGAAAAGTGGATGAAATCAATAATATTTAAATGGTTGAACTACTCAACTTTAAAATGTTTAAAATGGAATAATGAAAGTTAACAGAAAATTATTAAGTCACAAAGAGCTTATAGATACGGCTTATGATAAAAATAAAATAGTATTGGAATGATGACTTAAAAGATGATCAGAAGTTCTGATATTATGTAGCATGATGATCAAAGAAATTTTCTAATAAATCTACCCATCCCTTGTGACTTACTATTTTTAATTATAGATAATGAAGTAAATAGCAAAAAAGAAAAGGCAAAAGTGAGCTTAAAATATAGGTTTATTCATCAAAAAACTAATCAAGCAAAAATTTATGTAAATTAAGCACAGTGTTTTGGATGGAAAAAATGAAATATTTTATGAAAGAGAATTGTAAAAAATATTATTCAAGACATTTAATTTTCTATAACTGTTTATTTTATCTATGTGTGATTCATAGTTTCTTTTGTCGAAAGTAAATTTGGAGGGCATCAGAATAAAGATGAATATATTGTCTTATACACACGTAGACTTACCTATTTATACTTCAAGGTATATAATGACATTTTCTAGGCTTAGACAGTAAACCTAGATTTTCATGAATGCACGACAGACACTATTCTTTTACATGGCAAATATTAGTTACTTTTAGAGCTAATACAAAATGTAAGAACTCTAAAAAAAAATATCTCCATCACCACAAAATCACTCATCAGTGCCTGGATGAGCTGCCTGCCAGTGGCTTTGCCAATCTGCTGTGCTTTGCCTTGACTGACTTTTTTCCATTTCTCAGTAGAGGCAGGTTTTGCTCTGCTCAGGGCTTTTGCATGTGCTCTTCGCCCCATGTACTTTCTTCCTTCACTCTTTCTACACCCACTGTCTCCTCCATCTAAGCATTTCCCACCTGCCTTCCTATCTCAGGCAAAGCATGACTGTCTCATAAAAACCACCTCTGTTCACCTCGACCAGTTCATTTCAGCCGTGCTTTCTGGTGTGTGATATAGCCAAACACACATTATACATTTTTAAGTAAGACAGATGCTGAGTATTAGACAATGATCTTTCTAGGCTTAAGGTTTTTAGCTGTTAAAACATAATGATGTTAATAGTAAAAAAATCAGTTTGCAATTATATGATTGGTCTGTGCTCCATAGGAGCACAAAATATAAGCCAGTGTTGTTATATCACCATGTAACAGTTGAGGAAATGGTGGTTTAGCGTGCAGTTGCCTAGAGGGTCCAAAGCTTTGGACCATCTACCACAAGTGGTGGCAATCTACTGACAGAGACATAGCACAGGAACCAGGGGCCTCAGTGCTGGAGGTTCCCGCTCCCTGGGAGTCCCCACAGGGGTCCATTGAGCAATTGTCCTGTTTTCTTAGTTTGTTTTGCTTTCCTTTTTCTTAAGGATTTATTTACTTATGCATACGAGCACTGGGGTACAGGCCAGAGGTGCGGGAGGCAAGAGGGTCCACCAGAGACAGAGTGGGGAACAGAACATGCAGATCGACTGAAATACCCTGCTGAGGGGAGCAGTGGGCAAGGCAGGAGAGGTCTGCTGCACCATGTGGGTTGCCTCCCCGACCAGCGTTAGGGATCAAATTCTTGCTGCAGTGGCTGCAGTCGGCTTCACAGTGCATTGCTCAACCATTGCGCCACCAGGGAGGTCCCAGTTCTCCTGTTTTTACCAGCCTTTTTAGCTATCCGTTTAGGAGACACCTCTCCATGTGACCACTCAGATGCTAGACAGTGAGACCCACCTTGGGCACTTGTAGGAGTTCTCCTGAGTCTAAAGCTTCATGACCCTCAGGAACCAATATCTCTTGCAGTAATCCATTTACAGTTTCCAGGGACGTGTCAGTTGCAAGAGGCAACAGACTCTGAAGTGTGCACTCCACAGAGAGAATTCAATAGTTCATTCATATTCCTTCCAACTCAGTTGCAATTTATCAATCAGTGCTCATTACCACTTCATAATGTAAATAACAGTACAGCTTTTCCCGGGTTCCCAGAGAACTGATCTAGAGTTCAGTTCAATTTAATTTTACATTCAAAAGAGAAAAACATTTGATGAATCTTTTGCCTCCAAGTAACTTTTCCAAAGTCACAGAGCTGAGGGCATTAGAGCTGGTAGTATTTGACCTCTGTGATTCTGACTCTGTGGTACCTGATTGAAATTCTTGTTATCTGCCTCTTAGTCAATACCCCACAGCTACATTAGTCCTCTCTGGGTTCCTCACATAACTCACAGCTTATTCCTGCTTTCTTGATTCCTTGAGTTCTCCCTTGATTTCTCCCTCCCCTGATATTCACTTAGTTGCTTCCATGTCTTACTCAGGTGGCTAAAAATTCCCTCCTCCCAGCAAGTTTTTGAACATCCTCATTTTTTTGACCATTCCCTCCTTCCCACAACTACCTAATCATTTTTACTGCACCACAAAGATTTGTTTCCTTTCTTTGAAAATATTTATTTCCCACTTATTTATTGTCTATTTCTAACAAAGACGTAAGCCTCAACAGGATAATGATGAGAGTTATTTGTTCACTGTTGTTTCAGCAGTACCTAGACTAGTTCCTGTCACATGATAAGCATGAAGTGAGTGCAAACCACACTCTCCTACTCAGTTCGTTTCATAAACCTCATGTGAAATTCAGAGAAGTCTATCCAGACATGTTTTATTTGTAAAGAACTCTAAAAATACAAATGTAATTCTGCTCAAGTAAACTAAACTGCCTCAGGCAAAACATGTAAGCAAAAGCTTAATCTCCATTCATTCAAAAAGATTTTTATTATACATTGTTTATGTACAAAAAAACTATTTTAGGGTCTGTAGTAACTCTAAAGAAATAGATACGACTCTTTAGCATTTATCAAGTTGTATCTCAATTAATACGGTTCTATGTCTGCTGTATTATGACAGCAGCTGACAATGGCTTTATTTTAAAAGTATTTGATCAATAACTTTAATTTTATTGTCTAGAACAGTGGTCTCAAAAGTCAGGTTTACATTATTTAGTGAAAATAAATTATCAGAACTTTTTTTTTTAAAGATTTATTTATTTATGCATACAAGCACTGGGGTACAGGCCAGAGGTGTGGGGGGTGAGAGGATTCACCATAGAGAGCAGGGAGCAG
>JAGFMF010011395.1:5579153-5606465 GCA_019455555.1 Galemys pyrenaicus | reverse complement strand
CCTCCCTGGCCGGCAGCAGGGATCGAACTTGTGCTGCAGTGGCTGCGGTTTGCTTCATAGTGTGTTGCTTAACCCTCTGCGCCACCAGGGAGGCCCTATCAGAACTTTTATTTCTATTCACTTTTACCTCTATTTTAAATATATCTATATTTATAATTATTTATGTTCATGTAGTAGAATATGTACATCATTAATCAATAAATATCTGTGTTGGGGTGTTGGCTCAAGATTTTGCTTATAGGCTGTCAATTATAGTTAAAAAGAAACTTAAAGACCATTGTGATAGAAGAGACAAGCACATAAGTGAACCTACATTTTTTTATTATTTTATGTTAATTATATGACCAGATTCCTACATATCTGATGTGTATGTGTATATAATTCAGTTCAGTATATGTGACATACTTTATGAATGATACAGAACCCCTGCCATTGGAACTTGGTAAAGGAAAGCTCTGGTTATGGGAAGCCCAAAGGGTTAGAAATAGAATTTGCCTTGGAAATATGGGTATGATTTACTCAAGAGAGAGAATGCTCATTCAGATATCTGCTGTAAGCCAACACAAAAACAGGACCAAGCCTGTGGGCTTGAGAAATGGTAAATTGTGTAGAGTAACATTATTAATTGGAGAGAAAAGAACATTTTAAAGATAGTTCTAAGAAATATATGATGGACTGTCGATATTAGGCTAAATAATTTTTAGTTTAACAATTAAGAAGAAAGCAAGAGATATTTTGGACAGAGTAATGATCCTTTATGTAGATAACAAAAATATTTTGCTTTTTGCCACTCTTAACTATAATTCATTTTAAAATATCTGTAAATACAATAACTAAAATTGAGCACTCTCAGTATTCTCTTTCAGTGTACCAAACAGAATTTTCTGGTTTTGTGATGTTTAAGAAATCGCTGAAGAAGTGAATCACAAACATGATATCTTTTTTTTAAGTCTCCACTTAGTAAATGTAGCTCACGTTTTTAAGTTATTTCACCATTTTTCCTTTTAGAGATACAGTTCCCATCTGTAATGTGGAAACAATCATAATAACTTCTATGAGTGTTATATGAAAATTAAATGAGATATTTCATGTGAGCTTAACAGAATGTCTGATAGTTTGGTTTGACCCACAGTGTTTCTAAGCATGTATTTAAAATTACTGTAGGTAATTTATTGTAGGTGAATGCCTATATTCGTTCCTTTCATTATAGTTAAATGAATTAAATACATTAATTTTATTAAGTGATAATACCCAGTCTCCAGTTGAGAAGTTGGATTTACCACCAAGTAGATCTAATATAGAAGTTTACTTTTATAAAATCATTTTCAATAAAATATAGCTTATTCCTTTAACAACACATTTAAAAAGTATACATTTATCAACAATATTATTTTAATACTGTATTTATAATAATGATTAACCTCAATGGAAAATTGACTTTTGAGTCAGAAAAGGATAAATGGTTCAGCACATTATAGCTCATTTAGTTTTTAAGATAAAACTCTAAGATAGTCACTATGTGTGTGTTTTGTTGTTGTTGTTTTAATCTCTATATAATCAATGACTAACTACCCTGGGTGGAATCAAAATTTGAATCCAAATCTGTCTTCCCAGAGTGAGCATTGAACCATTTATGCATTTACCATATTTCATAAATTTGATATGATTAGGGCCTCCAAACAGATGATATGTTAGGTTTTTTTCAAGAAATGAACATTCCTATATAGCTTTCTACATATATTTCCATATAATGTAGTAGATCAAATTAATATACCTTCTGAGAAAATATGTAATTATGAATGATGACCATGGAGAAGGAAAGAAAAGTATATCTGGGGCCTCCATGGTGGCATAAGGGGTTAAGCATTGCACTATGAAGTTATCCACAGCCACTGAAGCAGGAGTTCAATCCTAGCCTAGGGAGGTGACACACATGGTGCAGCAGACCTCTCCTGCCTCGCATGCTGCTCCCCTCAGCAGTGTGCCTGTTCTGCTCTCCATTCTGTCAGTCTGCCTGTTCTGTTCTCCATTCTGTGTCTGGTGTATCCTCTCACCGCCAAACCTCTAGCCTATACCCTAGTTCTTGTATGCATAAATAAATAAATCTTTAAAAAAAAGTAAAGTATATTTACAAGAGTTTTCCCACAGATGAAGGCTCACTCTGTTTACCAAAATACATGAATCATGGGCAGATTACCGCTCACCAATTCTTTCCCTTTGGTCCTCACCATACACCATCCCGGTGTCCTTGGAGGGGACATGGTAGGCATAGAGCTATCTCAGGTCATGCCGTGGATGGTGAAGAGGACACATTTCCCACCTATTTCCATAAGTCTGTAAGAATACTTACTGTATTTTTACATGACCATGAATGCCTTTCTTCCTTAATCTCCCTCATCTTATCCCTGCATGATAAGACCTGAGTCTCACTCAACAAGAATATTCAGCAGAAAATATAAAACATTCCATTTTCTATTAGTTTGAAAATGAGAGTTCTGACCAGGGGAGAATTTTATTTCTGAGTCCTCACATACAGGCTCCCTCCTTCCATTTTATTTGCCTCTATAATTATTAGAAATTAGAGAGCCAATTATTTACCATACAGTAGTCTTTTGCCAATTTTATGCATAAAGGAACAATAACACTCTCTTAACAGCCTCCTATTTTTTTAGTGATCCTTTATTATCAGAAAATATACATATGAAATCTTTTTAGTCTACTCAGGGTTGATAACATTACTTGGAAAGACAATTTAAAATTATGTTCTTCTGAATTTCATTTGGTTGCATTGATAAACTATAAATAAGAGCATCATTTCAAGTAATTTATGTATAATTTTGAGCTGGTCTAAGTCTGAAGCAGGACAAAAATTCTTTGAAACCAATATGTGTTTTGTGAGTGATAATTACATTCTGATACTTCCCATTTCAAGTCAAGCTGCTATATATATATTTATCATATATATATTTATTATATATAATAAAACCTTACTGATATATATATATCAGATACATATCAGTAAGGTTTTATTTTCAGTTAAACTTCATGAATTTCAGTGTATTCATGATATACTCAAATGTACATTGTTAGTTTACTGGCATTCACCTTTGTAAATTCACACATATTAATTTTGCTTTAATTACATTATAATTAAATTTCTTAATATTGTAAAATATAATATGTTTATTAATGTATAGTTCAACCTAACAATGTAGCATACCTCAATCTCTTTGGAGACTACTACTCTACAAGTGTGAATCAGATAAATATCTCAGGAGGTAGAGGCCTCTGACAATATGATTAGTGTTTAACAAAATAATAATGATTCAAGTTAGAATAAAGAAATTAAACCAATATATATGAGTATTTTTAAGTAAGCAAACAATTTTGAATTTTAAATTCTTCATTTCTTTTCAATGAAAAGTGCATATCTACTAATCGGACAAATGTAGGGCATAATCTGAGTCTGCAAGAGAGAACCTACTTCACACAGTTTAAAAGATGCAATCTAACAGTGACTTTACAGTTCCCCTTATGTCTCACCTACCTCCCAAATTTGAAATACACAGACTATAATAAGTTTAGAGTGAGGCCTTAATCTTAATTATGCATTTTGCAGTATTATAAATGCTGAAAGATTACTTCCAATGTTTGGTATAATCTTACAGGGTGCAGATGTGGTTCCCTTTGGTATATGCCATCTCTCCTGAACTAACAATTTCCATAATGCTGTCACATTCTGCATGGGAAGCAGATTTACAGATAGGTAATCCATGTAAGGTATTTTAAAGACAGCTTATTAAAGGATTGAGGCCTGCTGTTAAATTACATATGCTTTCAATTGCTATGAGGAGCAACAGCACCAAGAAGTAGAGTAATTTAGCAAGGCCAGAGAAAGGCCTATTTAAAGTTTGATCATCTATCCTTTAAACTTTTACTTCAAGCTCTATTTAAGTTTATATTTATTCCACTATAACTCTGTAATTTCATACTATCTAGTGTAATGTCCCAAATAATCCTAAAATCTACATATTAAGAGTTAGCTGTATTTTTCTTAAAATTTATGTCTTGAGCTTACAATTTAAAACATTGTTTTTTCCTTGATAGTGGCCCAACTTCTGAGTAGGAGCCCAAGCACTGCACTTTTTAACATTGCTAATGTGAATGACTAAAGTAATTTCAGATTCATGCCTACATTTGTTGCTGTTAGTAGCAGCAGGAAAGGCGTAGGGAGGAAGTTCGGGATGGTTCTGGGCAGACGGGCCAAGGAAAGGGAGTCTTCGAGCTCTTGGTGGCTTTTCATGCTTTTATTTGTAGAGGTTGCCAGGTACATGGCAGGCAGGGGGGCCGGGGGGCCGGGAGGCTGGTAAGCCTCCCAGCCCCCGGCGCATCTCACCCTCTCGGCTACTTCTCTCTCTCTCTCTGCTGGTTGGTACTTGCTGCTCGCATTGGTCAGTACTGTCGGTCCATCCTGTTGGTTCTGGCGTCCTCATGACGCCACTGGTTTAAGCCCGTGTCCAACTCAGGTGCGCCCACTTGCGCATGCCCACCCTGGAATACTCGCAGCACCGCGAGGTATCCATCATCACACCAGTGGTGGGAGGGTAGAAAGACCCAATTTCTCTAACCCTACACTGTTTTTCTGCTGTCCCTCATTTGCTGAGAGCCATTTTTAAGGATCAAGTTGAAGAACATCTTATCTTAGTCTCTGATAGTCTCTGAGTTTGTGTTTTATCTTCAAACAAGAGGGAGAAGGTTAAGTTGGTCCTTAAGTTCATTTTCATATCTCTGAGCTCTGTGTTTTGCTGTATTGTGGGATTGGAAAGCATACATATTTTCTCTCACATTTCTCTGATGTCTCTCACAATGCCTAACTTAGCTCTGTGCAAACAGTAGGTACTCAGTCTTATTTGTTGACCTGGCTTGAATTGAAATCAATTCTAATTACCTTTGAATTGTGATCCAGGGTCTCCTTTCCAAGTTTTCACTCAGTAAACTGCTCTTGATCCCTACATTTCTCATGTTCCAGACCAAGCCCTTACAAAATGAAGGAGAAAGTAGGGAAGCTAGCAAAGGAGAAGCTGAACAGGGTATAATTCACAGAAGATGCATTTGGGGAATGCCATTGGGGATTTCAGAATGTATATAAACATTTTTAAGACATTACGATACTTTACAACAAAGGACTTCATTGCACTGTAATAAATTCAAAATTCATTTGTTATCAGAAATAATATTAGAAATGTCATCATTATTTTGTAGATAACAGGCAAGCCAATGCTTTAATGAATATAAAACAGGATATACAAATGTGGAAAAACTGATTTTAGAGTATGTATGATAGCTTTTGTTTATATTATGAATATAGTTCATAGATTATACAAAAATTAGAACAATGAGATTCAGGAATTTGAGCTCAAATCTTAGCTATTACCCTGGCCATCAACTATATGTCTATATATCTATTTGATTAAAAGAATAGATATTATAGGATTATTACTGCCACTAGATTATAAAACTTTAATTTCAATGTTGTTTCACTTTAATGTATCCTGATATTTTGTCTGGAATACTTTTCCATCTAGAATATTCCTACTTTATTTTCCATGCAATATGAATCAGTTCTATTTTCTTCTCTCCTTGTTAGATTCTTTTGAGGTTCTGATGTAGGTAGGCAAGATACAATTTTAATACATCAACCTAAGCCAGTGTGTTTTAGATCTATGCAAGTAAAATGAACACATACGTTATTTAAAAGAGAAGTGCAGTTTAATTTACCTAGTGTCAAACATAAGCAATATTAAATCTATTTGGACTTAATTGCAAATTTCAGTCTTTCTATAAGGTGTAATTATCTGAACATCTTGCCATTAAAATTAAGTGTGAGTGAATTTTGGCATATTCACTTTCCTTTGTAATAAATGAAAGGTAATATTTTTATTTTGAAACATTTATAGTATAAATTACCAAAATGGTGTTTCTCTACTAGTCTAATAAATCTGTTTTTACATAAGTGCTAGAGGTTAATGGCTAGATTTTAAATTGCCTTCCATTTTGATAATAAGTGGATTTCCAAGAGAGATGATTTTATTAAAAAGATTTTAGTCACTCTGATTCTCTCTTTATAAGAAAGTAATTCATTTTTGCATAAACCTAAATGTAAAATATCATGCACAAATCAGTAGTTTTTTAAATACAAACTTATATTATATTGAAAGGACTTTTTTCATAATCACGCAATACCTTTCTCTCCCAGATTGGATGTTTTTCCTCATAATCATGAACACCTCTCAAAAGTGAATAATGGCAGTGATTCCACTGAAAATTAACTTTGAATTAATTCACAGTAACTGTGATCAAATATTGATCAGTTTTCTTTATTTTGTGCATGGTTGCAAAGTGAGAAATACAATGCAAACCCTCAAATAATTAATTCAGTTATAATGAAAAAAATTAAGCTGGTTACACAAGGACATAAAATAAAAATACCTAACACCCAGTGTTCTGTGAAAGTTATTTATTATTGTCCTGTACTATTTTCATTATTGTTTATGATAATTTTTAAAGGGTAATCATTTTAGGTGTTTTGGAAGGGTTTGCTAAATTCAGAATTATTATTGAAAAATGAAATGTAAATACCTACATCTTTGATAACAAAGTAATTAAAATGTATGGTTTTGCCAACTGTGTATAATAAGGGCTTATATTTGATCAACCATAAAAGTTATTTAATCATTTTAACCTTGGAATACTACTCCACAAAACACTACTTAATGGAAGTTAGCTGAGACGCATTAGAGTATCAAAACATCAGGTTGGCAAAGCAAGAGGGCCTAGAACGTTCAAGCCGAGCTTCTTCTGACATAATACTACAGTAGGTTGGGTGGCAACCACTGCTGTTGGATTCTGAAGTTATTTTATCCTTGTTTAGTAAGAAAAGACTGAGCCTGAATTGATTTTGGTAATTTTCAGAATTAACCAAGTACTCAAGAATTATTTAACAGACATCTTCTAGGTTTCTATAACTTAGAAATACACGTATACAAGTCTGGTTTTCAAAATAACTCTGGTTACCAGTTTCCTAGTTATTTGATTAATGATACCTATGAGATACCCGCTGATAGGTTTGTTACATCCTGTAACTTCTGTTAAAAACGTTTATTGTCCAGAATTTCAATGCAGCTCACTTTAAGTCATCTCCTTTTAACTTCATCATTGTCAGTTATGGACTGATAGCACTTTTAACTTTTTTTATTTTATACTTTATTTTTGATCTAACCTGCTGTTACCTTGAGTTATTGAGCTTTTTGGGGGAGAGGATTAAAAGCCTCCCCGATTTTAGGACAGTTTTTGTTGTTAAGGATAGTTAAATAAGGAGATTATTATATTTTTATATCGAGTTTATTATATCAACCAAATATGAAGTTGATTATATCAACCACATTTTAGATTGGATAGGTAAATGGAAAACGTTTCTCATTTCCAGTTTGTTCTTCTTAGTTTAATATTGAAATAGAAGAAGAGATAAAACAGAAGAGTTGTTCATAACTAGTGTTCGAAGTATATTTTCAGACATCTGACAAGCAAAATTCATTTTTTGTTAGAATTTTCTACTTGGTAAAACATCAAAATTTCTGAAATACTATGATGAAGTCAAATCTTTGCTATTTCTTTGACTCTGTAATTTTGTGGTTCTACACAAAAACAATCCACTTGTATGAAATGTATTTGCTATCAGCTATTAATGGGTGAATTATGCTAAATTTATTCTAAACCTTTAGGTTTATCTTTGAATAACTTAGACCTAACATAACCTTAGAACTAGGTGTAAGATAATCCTGTATAATCAAGTTAAAATGGAAATGGCTTTGAATCACAGAGACCAAAACACTTGTAAATCAATTGCTAAACAAAAGATTGTAATAAGCGCCCCGCTATCTACTACTGTATCATCAAAACCCATCAAAACTACAGTCAAATGATGGTTAAAAACAGGCATAATTTGACCCACAATATACACCTTTAAAGTTTATTCCTTGGGGCTATGTGATGATAGAAACCTGAAAATACAGTGTTTATGGAAATGATTATAAAGTTACTCTTTCTCTGTCAACCAAATATGAGTCATTTTTTTTAATAAAGTATGCTTTTTTTTTTTTTTTTGAGCCAGAGGTATTTTCATTTAAGCATAAACAGAAATCACCAGTCAGACATCCCTGGTTTGATTTACTAGTGCTACAGCAGTCTTTCTTTCTACATTTTTTCTAGACTTCAGTTGATTTAACTCTTGATCCCTCATTTTATAATCAGCAGTCTCAGATTAAATGTAACATAATTAAAACATCTTGGATTGTGTGACATTTCACAAATAAATTCCAAACAGAATTGGTTATCAAATCACAGCTGTAGTATGAATAAATCTGTCGTACAATGTTGTTCATTATTTGACAGGAAGTGTCTGCTCAGCTTCGCAAAGGGCTGTTTCTATGTGTTTGTTTTGTGTTTGCTTTTTTGTTTTGTTTTGAAGAACAAGCAAGTTTCCATCTATCAGCCTCCTCTCTGCATTCATTTTAAGAGATGGATTTCAACAAATAAGAGTTGAGGCTTTAGCCACAACAGGTAACTGCTGCATGTGTTAGGTCTCCTCACAAGGACAGTCATCACCTGTATGTCAGGGAGGTTAATCTTGGCCATCAAATGTAAGTGAAAAGTACAGATTGTTAGGATGTATTATGAAATGCGGTAGGACTGACAGTTCATGGCAGTATTCTATGATTCTCTGCTTTTCCAAAGAGCTTTTCCTTGCCATTTTCTTGTAACAACTTTTTCTTCTCAGATTTTAAGAACAAGGCTCTTCCCAGGAGAATGTCCTTTAAAGGTAAATGATGCACCTGGGTAGCAAAATTATCCCCTTGTCTCACAGCAGCAGAGGTCAATTTGTTAGTGTGGTACACAGAATTGGTTGCTTACCCCTCAGCCCCAGAGGTGTACACATGTGTGCAAGGCTGTCAGAACTTCTTTGTGGATCAATGTAGTCCAAGTGTAGGCACAGCTTAATTTTGCCATTTTTTCTGATGGTGTAGAGTCTCCTCAGCCCTCCCACCTATTTGTCCTGATGCTGGAAGAATCCAGGTCATGGAGTTGAGAACAGCGTGCGATTTGGCCTTGTGCCTTGTTCTCACTTCTGATAAGCAGGTCAGCAGCGGGAGAATAGAGACTGAAGGCCCTCCCTCACTTTTTATTTCTTTGACATTGTTGAGCCAAAGACACAAATGTTGAGACAGAAAGTAGGACTCAGGAAACTTAGTCTAGGATTATCAGAAATAATTATCCCAGTTCTTTAACATTTCTCCAAAAGGAAAACAAGTAAACAACTACCAAATAAATACTGAGAGAATGGAAATACTTGGACTTGGTGTTTTGTTTTGTTTTGTTTTTTTTCCTCGACACCTCCTATTCTGTTAAGATAGCACTAAATCAAATATTAGCATAATGGTAAAACCTAATGGAAATGGGTCAATATAGGAAAATCTATTCATTTCAGATCTGAAGAAAGAGTTCTGTTTTTTTTTTTTAAATAAATTTTAATGAATCTATTCCTCCTGTTTTCCAGGATTGTCATAGGTATTAGGGGATGAGCCTACTTAATTTTGAAGACAAAACATGTAATGTTTGATTAATGGGCACAGAGTATATAAAAGAGTGAGTAAATGTTCATAGTCATCTATAAATTTTATAGGATGATTATTTTTTGCTTATATAAGAGACAGTTCAATCATTTATTCATCCCATAACCTGTACTGAGCATCTAATGTCTGCTCGGCACCCTAGTTAGTGATGGCTACACAAAATTTGTGCTTTAGATTAGACAGAAAAATAAAAAATACAAACTATAGTGAAATTTATATACAAATGTACATAGGTGTAGTAGAAAACTAAATATATACATATATATGTATAGTGTGTGTGTGTGAAAATTCTGCAGTATAGAAACAAAAGGGATAGGGTGAAATACTTGGATTTGATGGTGATTAAATAAAGGGTGTTTGGTAGGCAGAAAAATAAATGAAGTGCAATCCAGGTACAAAGGAACAGAATGTGATAAGGTGCTGGCTAATTCAGCTTTATTTACTACATAGGTCAAGGAAGCTTTAAAGTTTAAGCATTTTCTTATAAAAATTATTCCTTTACACAGAAATATTATCATAATTGTTCAAGGCAAGGCAATATGGTGCGAGTCATATTTTAAGTGTATATCTATATCTATCTGGCCAAACTTGTTTTAAAGCTGGTGAAGATCCCAGTTCGAAACCAATAAAGATCCTAACGTTGTTTGTCAAGTGGGTTTTACATAGTTTCTACACCATTAAAAATCTGACCAAATAAAACTGTTCATACATTTGGAAGACATTAAATCCACAAAAAAGGTATACAACTACCTTTTCAAAATCCTGAATATGTCAGGAAATTGAATGCAGACAAAGGATGGAAAGATGTATGAAATGCCATGCCTTTTAGAGTTCTTGCCCAATTTATTTGATATTTTACATTTGAAATCGAGGTTTCATTTTCTAAGGATGCAGAATTAATTAAGATATATCATTTTAATCAGCTAACCACCTCCCCTCCTCGAATTTTCACCCGTTAAGGTGAACAGATCCCAGTTTCCTTAGGAAGGAGTATGCTCAGAATATGTTGGTGATTCCAGCTAGCCAAGTTTAGCTTGTTAAAATGAAAATAGGTAGCCTGGTGTGTCGCATTTAATTATGGAAGGCTGCAAGATTCCAATGACATATTTACCTCATTTACCTAGATGATATTCTAATATTTATTAGGTCATTTGAGAAACATCTGCAATTCTTAGATAAGATGTGCTGTCTCATCAGGGAAAGTGGACTACAATTCAACTCCACGAGGCACTGCACTCCTTGTGTGAATCCCAGTTCGATTTCTGGGAAGGTCTCCCTCTTGACCATTAAGCTCAGTAGTTAGCACATTCTACCAGGGAGGCTACAGCTGCAAGGTGGATTCTCCTGTAAGCCAGTTAGTCCCACTCCAGTGATTTGTGGCTGCAGCCCTTTACCTCAGGCCACCTGGTCAAATGGAGGACAAGATGACACGATCAAATGATCATGAATGAGAAAATGTTTCTAAACTCTAAGCCAGGACATAATTAAGGGATTACGTTTTAATCATGATATTAATACTGGAAAGCTAGTCAAAGCATGTTGCCATATTAAATCGGTATAATTGCCTGTTTGTGTTTTCCAAATAGATGCATTCTGATTATAAGATTAGTAAATTATAGGAAGATATTAAATTCAGTGTAGTATATATTCAGGGACACCATAAATGTTTAGTAGAAGATTAAATGAAAACATTTTCGGTCAACATACAAATAAGATTAAGATGATTTTGTGTTTATAAAATAAATTAAAAACTATAATAAGATAACAATATATATTATGTGACATCTATATTTTCTACTACAATATTTATTTCTGTTGGAGGTTGCAAGGACAAATAAAAAGCATCTCTTTTCCCTTTCCATTTGAGAGGTGGATATGGCATATGGCAGATAAAAATCAAAATAGTTTCTATGAACTGAAGTGATTTAAGATCATGGTGTAGGTGTGTCAGTCCAGTGGGCTGCCTTATAATGCATCCAAGACTTAGGTACATTTAGCCTCAGAACCACAGGCAGCCTCGGAAAACTGCCAGTCACCTGGGAGTGAAGTGAACTCAGAGGTCTGCTCCCTGAGGACCAGCTGACTCCCAAGAGCAGAAAGGAAGGAAGGAACAATACCCAGTTTCCATCTCCAGACTCATCAATCAGAAAAGTTACTCCTTTCCCCTGGGGAGAAATGAGCGAGAGGGTGGAGAGACTGAGGATTGTTTTACTACGATACTCGTTTCCTGAGAAATGTGAAATGAGTGACCTCAAATCTAGTAATGGATTATTTTACATGCAGTTTCAACTTTGAATACACTATACAGTTCCTGTAAATTGATCACAAATAGTATCTCATTTAATTTTCACATCAGTCTCACGGGGAGGAGGTTTACCCCCATTTTATTCATCAGAGAGCTGAATATTAAAAATTTAAATATTAAATAAAATGCACACAATTCTAGATAACAAGAGCCCAAATAAAGATGCTTTATTTTTTTAAATTTATATATATTTGACATCAATTGTAATCCCCATGTATTCCCCATCACCATATCACCAGTGCACCATCACCTCAGTCCCCTGTGCTCCCGTCTGCCCTCAACCCTCCCCCTCCCCACTCCCTACCAAGTGTCCCTACCAAGTTTCTTCTTGTCTTTTCATTTTTGGTTTTTGTGTCTTTATAGTTATTTTTATTATTATTATTGTTCTTATTCCTTTCCTTGATCCTTATTTGGTTCCCTTATATTCCTCCTAGGGGAGGAACCATCTGGTATTTTTCTTTTGCCTTCTGACTTACTTCGCTGAGCATAATCCCTTCCAGTTCCATCCATGTTTCTATGAATGCATCTAGTTTTTCTTTTTTGATTGCTAATGATCAACTCCTACCCTGTCCTTAAAAATTTTGAAATGGTACCAATCTAAACAAACATTCATTTGATCTGTGAAAATTTTAAATCCCTGAAAAAGGTAAATTTAGCCTTTTCAGGCTTACTAATAATATATAAAACACAAAAAAACAATTTATGAAAGTATGACAGTATGCAAAAACAAACTATCGTATAGTGTCACTAAAATTCATTTTAGTTAATCTGATTAAAATGGCCAAAGGATCAGTTTAAAACAACATAAACATTCTTCACTTAATTTTTACCCCTTATGGAACTGCAATATACCGTTTCATAGTTTTTTTTGTTTATTTATTTTCTTAATTTTTGAGTTTCTAGTATCGAATATAATAAAGAAAAGACACTGATTCCCACTTGGTTTCAGTCATTCATTTATTTAGTGTTTCCTATGAAGGTTTTTAGCCGATAGTGTGATTTTTTTTTAAATGACACCAATGTGAATTGAAGAATTGTTATAGAACATCTTAGATTATGAAAATAGAAAGAATATATATTTAACCATTCTGGCCTACTCATTTTCTGAATTTGTATAATAAAGATATCTAAATGTGTATGTCTTCTTACAACTTCAGAATAGCTGTTCTGTTCTTGCTTGATGGAATAATGATTCTGTAAGATATGGACTTTTATACATTTAATATAGAAACTGTGACCCAGGGAGAATAGAAAACGTCGACTGAAGCTCATTCTTTTGGAAAATAATAATTAACATGACCTGTGCTGTAAGCATGTGCCATAGTTTGAATCAAAACTGAAAAAGTAAAATCTAGACTTTCTCCCATTTTTAGAACTCCTGTCATAGTGTACAACTTCTGTATTGTGTGAAGATATTTCTTCATGGAGTTGTTCTTTACTCCCAATGAAATTGGTGCTCAAAACCTGGGTAATGTAGCTGACCAAATAGCTGCTTCATTTTCAGTGGCAGAAAAAGAACAGGTGGCAGTATATGAACAGGTGCCCTCAACAATATGCATTTTTAAAAGATTTGTTTATGCATACAAGAACTGGGATACAGGCCAAAGGTGTGGGAGGTGAGAGGAGTCACCAGAGACAGAGTGGGGATCATAACAGGCAGATCTACTGAAATGCACTGCTAAGGGGGGCAGCAGGTGAGACAACAAAGGTCTGCTGTGCCATGTGGGTCAGCTCCCTGGCCAGGGCTCGAACTCATACTGCAGTGTCTGTGGATAGCTCCATAGCGCTGTGCCTTAACCCATATTGCCACCAGGGAGGCCCAACAATATACATTTTGATACAATATATTAAAAGAAACAAGAGTGAACCAAAGGGAATCACGCTACAGTATTGCTAAGAAACATGATTTGCAACTTTTTGCCCATGACTTAAATTGTTGGCTACAGAATTTTTGCTCATCAAATAAAAACTCAAACCATACCAAAAAAATGCCTTTACGATATTCTACATTACTTGCCCTATGAAATGCCTTAATGGAATTGGTCAAAGGATTTTTCCTAGTGTTCTTGGAACAGTCACTTCATTGAGTTAATAACCTGGAATAAATAGAACAGACATCTAGGAAACCTCTTTTAGCTTCATGATTCCCAGATTACATTGCTCGAGCCAATCAGGTTTTTCAAAAATATATGCTACTACTTTTCAAATATTTTCAAATTTTGCGCAAAAAAAGTGTGGTGCAGAACCCTCCAGGAATAAAAATTATCTGAGTGCATACTTAACAAAGAGTTGGTCAGTGATACTATCTTTATACTCAAAGATAGGCAGAGTTTAATAGATTGGACTATAATCATTATTTCAGGGAGATTTTTAGGAACATTTTGTAGTATGATACCTGAAAAAGATACGAAAATTTAAGCTGGGTGAAACTTTCAGTGCGAAATATGAAACTATCTTCTAAGGTTTTGTCTTTCATTGTGAAACTCAAAACTCAGCCCCATTTTGGAGGGTTCTGCAAACCTTGGCTACATCCAAGCATTGCACAAGCTTTACATCTATGCTAACTTTTTAGTCCCAGGAACCCTGTTCACTTCTTCTAAGTTCAACTTTTTAGGTTAACTTTAACAAAATTGCATGTTTTTTAACAGAGACTCAAGGTTCTTTAGACAGTCTAATCTATGTTCTTGCAGAAAGAAACATTATTGATCCAACCAAGAGAAATAGTTATTAAGTGATGTAGAGCTGGCATAGACCGAGTTATATATGCTATAATTGCAAACAACATTGACATAAGTAAACACTGTTCACACTCATCCTGTGTAAACACACAACGGTCTGGGTGTGTGGGTAGTAGCAGATCAGTAGTTATAAGGTCTTTCGATTAATAGAGGAATGTATGATTTTAGGAATTTTGCATAATCTCTGTGCTTCAGTTTCCTCATCTATTAGCAGTGCATGTTAATTTTTTATTGTGGTATTTTTTATTCCCTTCTTGAACATCCTCTCAGTCAACCTATTTAAAATCTTGATACCATTTTTTCTCTTCCATCTTGTTCTTCATCCCCTGTACCTACTTATTCATCAAGAATAAGTAGTTTTCTTCATTGAGTTTGATTTATTGATGTATTACAATTTGCATTTATATTCCATAATATGCTGTGATAAATTTGCTTTGTTTTTATTTTAATTGTATTGGTTTTCTGTTGAGGTGATGTTGGTTTACAACACTGTACATGATTTAGGTGTATAGCTCCACACCTCTTCAGGTATGTTACCTAACACACACCCACCATAAAAGTTAGGTATTAACAAACCAAGGTCCTACAAACTAAGAATAGTTCTTATATTTTTATTTCTTATATTTTAAAAGGTTACAAAAGAAATAGAAACAACAAAGATATTTGGGACACAAAGCCTAAAATATTCATTATATGCCTCTTTACATATTGTCCACCCCTGCTCTAAAGTATTCCTTCAACCGCCCTTCATGATTATTAACATATTGTTGAGGTTACTTACATCTATTATACTTGTGTGGTGGAAATACTATATAACTGTCATTTGTTCAATAACTCTTAGCTATCTGACTTACATATCCGACTCCAACCATAGTAATATTATATTTTTTCAAACTGTGGTTTTCTGACAGTCTGTTAAAATACTCAGCCAAGGCTAAGCAGTATAGAATCTTGGGCCTTGTGGCACATAACTGATTCATAACTTCTAGTGTTGAGTCCAATACACCTAGAATTTTCATATTCACTCTGGATGATTCACAGGCACTCTCAAATATGAGGAACCATTTGCTTTTCTTTGCATTTTCACCTAAATGCAAAGTTAAATATTCCTGAACAACAAGATTCCACAATCTGAAATAATCTGTTGTTTTGGAGGATAGACTATAGGAAGAGGTACTTGCAGAAAAAAAATGAATTTTTATTTTCTTTATTTGATAAGTCATTATAAGAAAGAACATTTAGTGCACATGCCAAATAGATAGATAATTAGATAGATTATATGATAGCTATATAGTTGCATAAGAGATGTGGGTGTATTGCACATATTTGTATGTATATGTGTGTGGGGTCCACAATATATATGATACCTCTTTGTTAGTTATATTAAAATGGCAACAGTAATGCCACAGAGCCACTCAAATCTACCTTTCCTATGGTTTGCAGGAAATCTTCCAAACATTGTTGAGAGATCATATGTTATTATCAAGGATTTCTCAGGAGGAGTATATTCTTACAAGATCCTCTTGATTTAGTCAAATCCAGATGCCAAAAGAAAAGAGCCAGCCACCTCATGTGCTTTTCATGTCTATAAAAAGAATCAGAATGATTTCCAAGGTCTGTAACCTTACTCCTTCCTATAGTATATCAACTTCCAAAGGATTTTTAAGAATACAGCACAACAGGGTAGTCATTTAAGGCAGAAAATTCATCTCTACCAATGCTGAGCCTCCAGGGACAATGGATTAATCATCAAAGTCGATTATTCTGTCAAATTCTCCAAGGGTGAAATCACACATCTTACCACTGGTGTGTGGAGCAGGCATTACCTTCATCTTACTGGCACAGATACAAACTGTGAGTAACTTGTATGCACTGCAGAAGAGGAAGTGCTGATACATTTAAAAGGGAACTGCTTCTCTAGTAGCACCTGCCCAGAAGTTGCTGAAAAATTATCCTCCATGCATGTCTTTCAATACTCCCTACTGATAGGTCAGCAGTTATTACAAAACTACCCTGATAAGAATCTGCTTGGAGCTTCTGGGATCATATTAAACCAAAATGGAACCACTGAGTCAGAGAAACGCAAAGAGAAATCAGAATAGCTACTAGCATCTCTCCCTTTTGCCTGTTTATATCCTACCCAACCTTCAGGGCAAAATCAAGTTCTTAACTCTTTGCAAGATTTCCCTTGCCATGACACAGCTTATCCATTTCCCTGTTCTTATTATCTCACTGGTCTCTGATCACTTCTAGTATTTACTAATATTTATCTTACATTATCGGTATCACCTTTATGGGTGTAAACCATGACCTGGCTTTTTCTGTAACCTCTACAGTATTTAGCACATACTAAGTACTTAATAAATTCTAATTGATTAATTATCATATTGAGTGGAAAGACAGACTTCTCAGGATTGAGTGATCCATCTACGTATTTTATTTTTTTTTAAAGATTTATTTATTTATGCATACAAGCACTGGGGTACAGGCCAGAGGTGTGGGGGGGTGAGAGGATTCACCACAGAGAGCTGGGAGCAGAACAGGCAGATCAACAGAAGTACACTGCTGAGGTGAGCAGCGGGCACAGCAGGAGAGGTCTGCCGCGCCATGTGGGTCCCCTCCCTGGCCGGCAGCAGGGATCGAACTCGTGCTCAGTGGCTGCTGTTTGCTTCATAGTGCATTGCTTAACCCACTGCGCCACCAGGGAGGCCCACATCTACGTATTTTAAAAGTAGTATATACTTGAAAGTTATTACTTCAGTTTTATAGCATTTTCTTTTACAATCCTTATTATTTGGAATAGGGGAAAAATTAAAATCATGAATATGTAGGATCAGAGAAACTAAATGTGATAATATTTACATCATAGATTCCAGTTTCCTATTGCACCTTCACATATATTGGCCTTCCACATCCATAAGGAGAATCCCCAAATTATAGTTGGGGAAACTGAGAAATGTAACTTGTCCACCATCACATAATTAAGAAGTAGCAGGGCTGGGACTTGAATCCATATCCTTTGATTCTTACCCCTATGCTCTTTCTGTCACAACAACAACTACTACATGAAGAATGAACTCTTGTCTTTCACAGTAATATGCCCTGTGATATTGAGAAAAGCCATTCAGCCTCCTTGGGGAGCTCTTATTTCATCTATAAAATAAAATGTGTGAGGCCCAACACCTTAATCATCTCAAATACAGGGCAATGTTATTATGTTATGAGGCTTCATTATCATGCAGCCATTGGTCACAGCCAACCTGAGCTTCCTCCCAGGTTCTGAGGTCCAACATTCTAGAAGATCCCTTGACTACAGTTTGGTGCCACCTGGTGGCAGTTGTTCCCTCTGGCTCATAGTTCATCTTGGGGATGATTCTAGGTGTGATGCTTCACTAGAACACCTAGAATATGAGCAGTAATTCTAGTAATCTTTGACTTAGTTATCAGTTTCTTCTGCCTGTTACAAAAAAGTATTATGTTGGGAAACAACTTTACCCACCCCACTAGAAAATGAGTACTTTCACGTACTCCCATTTTCAAATTGTAACTGAAGAATGGAAGTTGTTTACCAATCAGATTATATCTGAATTTATGTAATCATCAGGCACATTATTGCAAGATATAATTGTAGTTGGATTCCTTGTGCTAAAAATCAAATGATATAATGTCTTTGAAAAGGGCTTTTGCAAAGTTTAAAGCACTAATAGACTGCAAGGGATTATCATAAATTGGTAATTTCTTTGGAGAAAATTGTCTAGTATTAATAATAAATGACACAATATGTATTTTTTTCATTTTAAGTCCACACATTCTGCTGTGCAGCCTTGTCCTTGCCCTGATTCTGTCTTCAAAAGAATTCTGAAAAAGTTGCATGATCCCTGGTTCAAAAACTCTTCAATGATTCAAACCTGCAGCCCTTGTAGCTTCTTATTAAATACAATCCTATGCCCCTGCTTTGCTATATTTTTGTAGCCTCCCATTTTACATATTTTACTTTATTTAGCCATCCACAGCCCTTCTATTTTACAAATGAAAGCCAGCTGTAACGAGATGACTTATTAAATCATTCATTTATTTAAATGTTAGATTTGATCCTCTAACTCAAGTCACTCACTTCCGATCTATCACTCTTGTCTACTGCTTCTCCCTTTGTTTGACATTCATGGTTCTGTATGATCTTAACCCCAGACTGCTTCTCCAAGTTCTTTTTTCAACTACTTCCTAGTTTATTTGTTTGTATAGGTGTGCCTTTTTCAAATTTGAAACATTCTACCAACTGTCATCTGCAAAGTCTACATATTTACAAAAACCCAAGAGATGGTAATGTCTGAATCAGCAACACCATCATCCTAATCACCAATTAAGTTGTGCTAATAGTAATTGAGATGCCTCAGAGTATAAACCTACTACATTTATTATATGGTGGTTGGAATCACTATAACTCTTCACTGCTCTTGTTAGTGATGCAAAAACTGCACACAGACAACACACAACTCAGACACTTCGTTGCTAAATAAAACAAAAGCATAACTATAAATAAATCACACTTTGATATGGAGATTGTATCATGTAACACACAATGTCCTGGACTCTAGTTTCAGCGTTGCGCTTGATTTTTCTTTGAGGATCATTTACTAACTTGTCCCCTTGAACAAATGACTAATCTCTGAAACTCAGTCTTTTTTTTTTTTTTAAAGATTTATTTATTTATGCATACAAGCACTGGGGTACAGACCAGAGGTGTGGGAGTGGTGAGAGAATCCACCAGACAGAGCAGGATGCAGAACAGACAGATTGACAGAAACACACTGCCGAGGGGAGCAGTGGGCGAGGCAGGAGAGGTCTGCCGCGCCATGTGGTTCTCCTCCCTGGCAGGCGGCAGGGATCGAACTTGTGCTGCAGTGGCTGAGGTTTGCTCCACAGTGCGCTGCTCAACCCACTGCGCCACCAGGGCGGGCCCTGAAACTCAGTCTTGTTTTACATAAAATGGGAATGATTATAGTAACAGAAACTTCATCATGAAATGTCAGGGAAGAACAATTTCAAACAATGCCCACGGAGTGCATACTATAGTGTCTCATATAGAGGGAAGCCCATTGTGTGCTAATTTATTATCGTGGTTATCTTAAGCAGTGTTATTACTCCCTTCACTGTCTGATTGCCTAAATAGGATCAAAGCCAATAGGAATGAACAATGTAATTAGCTGATTGATAAGTGTCTCCATTCCACCAGTCCTTTGTGATTAATATTTCATGATGGATCCCATTTTAAAATTAAATTTAACAGCCTTAATATTGATGCAGAGCCCAGTACTGGAATAATGAGTTATTTCATTGGTTCACTTTTTTTTTTTTTTTTTTTTTAGAACTAATGGGTGTCAAGTTTAAATGATTTTGTTTGACTTTCCAGGGAGCAACAGTCTTCTTTAACTGGCAGAGAAGACTTTTCCCATTTACATGCCACATTTACCATATGCAGACTGTACATTGATTTTCAAAGATGTGATAAGGTTCTCCAGCAATTAGGCCATAAACAGTGATTGTAAATTGAAGTAGCGAGCAACTAGGGATGAAAACGAATGGAAGGTCAGATTATAATCCACATCACCCTGCTGACCTTAGCAGCTATTCTGTGTGCCTCCCACCTGCCTCACCCCTGCTCTCAATATTCTTTTTCAAGTTTCACGTTTTTCTATTTTACACATTACACAAGACTTACATCTCATTTCCCTTAACTGATGATACTATTATCTAATATTTTAATCATAACTTTAAAGAAATTTCAGTGATTAATAATTTCTGTTCACTATTTTTTAAATTTAGGTATTACCTTTAGTTACTAATAATAATCTCTAGTTTGTGCTTTATCATGCAGGAACCTCCAGTGTATTCTTATTAAAAGTTTGGAGTTGTAGATTAAGCTCTATCATTTCATGAAAAACATCTGCCATATAACCTAATTGGCAAACAACATCACCTTACAGCAGATCAGCCAGATTAGTCTTATTTTGTCAGGAAAAAGTCTTACTTCATTTTTCATTTCAAATAAACCTGTTAATTCCTGCCTCAGAAACAATCATCTCACCTCTGAATTTAGATCCTAAATAGATGCATAGATAAGGCACAAAACCTTACCAAGAGTTGTCTCACCTGGATGAAATAAACCACAGCTCGCTCCAACATCTCAGAGGTTCTTTGCGTGGGTATAAGGGGAGGAGGGCGCTACCCCCATGGTTTGATAGACGTTGTGCCTTTCATTTATAAAGTGAGAAAGGGACCTTTGTGAAAAAGAAGGTCAAAAAGAGACTAATGAGAAAGTTTGAGTGCACTTGTTGAGTACCTAGAAAATAATTTCCTTAAATCTACCCACGCACACAAACCCCATGAATATCTTGATGTGCTTTCAGTACTGCAAGTACCCCAATTTAGAGACAACTACCTGAAGGCTCAGTGCCTGGTCCAGATTTGCCATTCAGTAAGTTGGTATAGAATTAGTGAATTTTATCATGATACAATTAACCTTCAATTAATTGCAGAATTGCACCCCAAAAAGTTATTATTTTTTTTCTCATAGTCTAACTCTATAATTAGTACACATTCTATTTTAATACCAAATAACTTTTGAAAGTAACATGTTTACTGGAACAAATATGAAATTAGAGAAAAGTATAAAATACTGCTTTGACCTTCCACTGTTGGCAGTTACAGTTCTGTATTCATCCTCTGGGTATAGGTTCCTGTTGTTTTTCAGTCTATATATAACTTTTCTATAAATAAAATCTAAAATAAGCACAATAGAGTATTTTTGTTTTACCTTTAGTAGGCTTTATATTCATGAATATTGAAGTATGAGCTAGAGAGTTACTGTTAAATAATAAAGATTGTATTAGGGACACATATATTGAGCCCTCATAAGTCTCTTGTTGCCATCTTGCACGAACTTCAGCATTATGGGGTGTAAGGTTATTGATGAGGTTATTCTGGTCCATCAGATTTCTCTTCTTTGAAAGATTCTCTGTGGTAGCCACTGACCACATGAAGCTCTTGAACACTTGAAATGTGGCTGGTCTGAGTTGAGATATGCTGCAAGTGTAAAATACACACCAGATTTCAGATATTTAATATATATTCTATATTTAAGTCCATATTCATCTGTCTTGTTACCTATAGATGTATTAAATTTAATGTACATATAATAGATGGATTTAATATGTAGCATATATTTAATTATATATCATTACATTTTGTACAATATATTAATATTTTATACTATAAAATATGTACTATATTTTATAGTATAAAAATTTAATGAGAATTTATATGTTATCATTAAATTTTATATATAAATTATAAGTTCATATGGCACCTTGGATATATTTTGATACATAATATCTGTTACTGAAAATAATTTTACCTGTTTGTATTCACTATTTTTATGTGGCTACTAGAATTTAAAATTATATGTTAAGTTAGTATTACATTTCTCTTGAACAGTACTTTTCTACATGCTCCCTGACTTCTGCACTACAGAGACCTAACATTTATTCCTATCTAATGTTATTCCACTCTCTGAAGTGTCTTTTTATTCTTGTTTTCTCCCTGCTTGATGTCTATAGAGATATTTGAAATTTCTGTTATATATTTTTCAAAATTTCTGCTTATCAAAAGATTTTACAGCCTAGGTATTATTCCTGTTTTCTTTTAGCATTATAAATTCTTTGGACCTTTATTTCTGTCATTAACTTTTTTTATATCCTGTTTTCTTCCATGTATGCAACCTTATTCTTAGATCAAATTTCTCCACTTTGCAATGCATCTTCTAAAAATCTCTTTGTCTTATTTTAGAGAGAACTTTCCAATGTTGTATCTGCATAAATGATTTGATTTCTTGCAATATCAATTCTATTGTCTAGTTCCAAAGAAATATTATTTTTATTTTATTTTTTTGCATTTAGTTACTTTTCTTAAAATTATTCCTTTTGGTTTCATTCAGTCACCTTTGCACATAAGCTGATATTTCTTTGTGACTTCTTTGTCTCATTCTTCCATGTCTTACTATATTTATTGATGATATTATTTATTTTCCAGAAAAAATGTATATTGCAAATCAATTTCAAAAAGCACACTCTTCTATAAGTTAGAATAATGTATGTACTCGTCCCCTGTTTACTTAGGAATTTCCTGGGATGTTTCAATTTTTTCATTCTTGATGAGAAGAAAATTGGAAATACCAGAACTGGCTATTCCAAGGAGACCAAGACAATGGCTTTCCAGCAACTAGGATATTTTTGAGTAAAAGGGATACACTATTATATCAGTGTTACAGGCATAACTTGGAGTACATGTACATCTACCTTAATTGCCTATTCTATCATTTGAGCAGTGATCTAATTTCCTTTTCAGATCTACAGCAGAAAGGTAAAGACACCACTCAGAACCCAATTCCTGTGATTTCTTAGGGTTTAGTGCATTGTTACTACTGCAGTAAGAGGTCTTCTTAACCCCAGATATCTCCCTCTCTAAGCTGTTGCCTCCATGGATGCCATTGCAGTCTCTTCTGTTGATCCTCTCCACATATCATCTCTCCAAGTTGCCTTCTTCCTACTTTTAATTAATTTATGATAGGGGAGTATTCGGGTATATAGATAGATTTTCAAACAGAGGTTCTTATGAACAGAAGTAGGAAAAGATTTACTTATCGTGTGAAAAAGTGGATGCATAGTGTCCTAAGACCAGACTCTGGGGAAGCAGTTTAGAGGAAAGATGAATAAAGTTAGTTATTTCTAAGGGTATAAATTTCCTTAATCCTCTGCTTGTCTGGACAGCAAATGCTTTGTTCAATATGGTTTCAGTGACCTTTCAGTTGAGGAAAGCCCATCAATTTGTGGCAATAAGCTGGCTCTGGTTTTAGAATGGCTCAACAATATTGTAATTTTTTTTTGCTTAATTATTTTAATAAAAATTGAAGAGCCTCTATCGTGATTACCAGTCAGATGTTATCTTAATGGGGTGGGGGGGCAGCTTTTTTTTTCTTTTTTTTTTTTTTTTTTTTTTTTGGCATTGAGTAAAATTGAAATCTCCACACTTCTCCTTATTTGGAGAGGAGAAGTCTGAGCAGGAGCCTGATAGCGATAATTCAAGTTTCTAGAGTGAGAAGAAAATTTGTTCTTTTTTTGTATTGTATAAAGAAGCAGTTTACAAAGAACAGTTAATTCCACTAATTTTCTGGGATATGCAGTCCTGCGAAGGAGTACTATCTTAGTGCCTTCATAGATAAGACCAGTCAGTAAATAACTAGCAGATGTTTTGTTAGTTTCTTTGAGGTTTATTTTGTGCAAGGTGATAAGCATCAGAAACACTAAAATGAGATCCCTAGTCATAAATGACGGTATAATCAGTCTAGAGGTTGAGAAAGGATGCACTTAAAAGTAACAGTAATATCTCATTTTAAGTGTCCAATAAATGGTTTAGGTTATAAGTTCATACAACAGGGCATAAGGAAAAGGCTGCCTACTGTGGGTAAATGATAAAACATCATGATGGAAGGAATATGTGGGGTAAAATTTGGGTGTACAAGTTCTCAGCTAAGATAAAGTATTAGGGAGAAACTATGAATAACTGCTAGGGTTGGAGATATGTGTAGGACATTCAGAAGACAGTATACAAAAGAATGAAGCAGGGGTTCTATTAAGGATGGTAATAGACAAATTTGGTCACATGAGTGAGTGTCAATGTTGATAGGTAAGTTGAGCCAAATTGTAGGGACTGTAAATGCCAGGCAGATGTGAAGATAATGAATCTCCAGAAATGCTGAATAAATCTCTAGAAATCACCATTAAAATGATCCTCATTGACAGCATTTAGTTTTCAAACTTTTCATTGTAAAAGTTTCTTTGCTGTGTGAGCTTTGAACTCTTCTCTTTGTGTAAACCAAACATAAATTAAGACATTGTAATAGGCAGTCTACTAGGATGTTAATTATTGATTAATGGTCCTAAGGTTGTTGGTATATTTTATTTTAGTTACAAACACATGTGGAAGTTTTATTCATGAAATCAAAAATTTTTACCACTTCACTCAGCTAAAGTTTTTGAAAAATTTAAGTCAACGATCAATAAGTCAGTATCAACTAGTTGGTGAATGAGTAATGAATAACCATCATTACCTAGCACTTTGCTCAGGTTACGTACTGAATATTGCACTTAGCTCATTGTACTTTAGTATTAGCTGAAAGAGGATACTGAGTAACAAAGAATCACCACCCAGTAAATTAGTACTTTAATGTGTGTAAGATCCATGTACTATCAAAACACAAAGGGGAGAGTGGTTGAAGTTGTCTAGAGATTTCAGAAAAATATCAGTGAGCAGTTGACATTGCTGGATCATGAAGAATGAGTAGAAGTTCAACAGCAGACAAAAGGGGTAACCTGGATAGAAGAATTACCAACACAAAAAAGCAAAGAATCCAGAAAAATCATGTTATTTAAAAAAAAGAAAAAAATGCAGCAACTCTGTGTGACCAAAGTGTCAGATTCATGGGGAGAGATGAGGCTGGAAAGACTGTTTGGGGTCAGATAGTGATGTGCTGAAACCATTCCTTGAGCAAATATGTAAATCAGTGTTAGAATGATTTTCATTAAAATTGCATAGTGTTCAGATCAGAGAAGAGATCATAATTTTATAGAAAAGATAAGTTTTGAATTGGCAAGAAAAATATACAGTCTATGATGGAACTTATAGAACCTAGAGACTTTTGATTTCCAAATCCTAAATGTTAATGTTGTATCAGTCAAAAGATGCTCAGTAACAAAAGAAGCTGCAGTAACATGGCACCAATATCTCAGTGGCTTCAAATAGCTGATGCTATGTAGTCATTGAAAGTTAACTCTAGAGCTGCCCTAATGACGTTTTTATTATATGACTCGTGCCGGTAGGAAATCATGTTTTATGAAAGAAGAAAAAAAGACCATTGCCAAAGCACAAGCTAGATTTTAAAGATTCCAACAAAAAGTGACACCTATCACCTTCGTAAGCCTTTCATTAGCCAAAGCAAGTTCCCTAAACAGCCTGTCAAATGAGGCAGGAAATACTTATTCTGCCCTGATGTCCAGTGTCTAATTTATATCACTATATCACACTTAAATCCATCCAAAATTTTGAAATTTCTTAAATAATTCATTGATAATTTGTATTTGAATGGAGTCTTCAAATTAAGATCCATAGTTGTTGATTTGCAAGAGAGACATTTCTCTTATTAATTAGAAATTATCTTAAAATGCATTTAAAGTGGAAAACCAACTCCTCCTCCCACCCTTTGTTAATGTTCATAAAACATCTTTGTACCAGAGCATTATGTCAGATGCCTGAAAATACATTATCTCATTTAACTTGCAGTACTGAGTAATAGGTGTCAGGGAAGAAGGCTCAGAATTATCAAATTCTGCCTCAAGAATACACTATTAGTATATTAAAGTTGTTCCTAAGATGTCTACTATACCATACATCTGACATTCTCATAGAATTTTCAAGAGATTTGAAAGTGGCATACTTGAAAGTGAATGCTTTAAGGAATTCTTGATTTAAGATCAGTTTTGTTTGTTTCCATTTATCATTGTTACATATCTCTGAAAGTTAAGTTCACTAATGTCTGCCTTATAACTGAAAAGCACTTAAACATAGACATGCAATTTACAAGTAGATTTTACTGGTTTATGGCTTTCTTTGAGCCATCTATATAGTACATTATTTCTTCCTGTATAAGAATATAGTGCATAACAAGCTTAGTAAACCACCAATTACTTTACATCCTATATCTTTGCCCTGTATTAAAGTCATAATTATAAATCTCCAACTTTGACTACATTATCATGAAACATTTAATAGTCCCTGCCACACTGATCTATTTTAAATTCCCCATGAAAAGCTTAAAGAAATGCTTTCAGCAGTTGGCTGCATATGATTGGGCTCTCCTTATGTTCTCCAAACTTTTCTCCTCTGACTCATGTCATGGTGGAAGTTCCCCTCATTATTAACGCGATTTCATTTCCTCCTCCCTGAAATATCTTTCTCTTGTCAAAGTGCAGTTTCAGACTCTTCCATGTGACGCTCTTGTTAACTGTGTGTACTGTTGTGTATGTGTTGTGCACATATCTGCATATGTATGCTCACACTCTACGTATCTTCACTTATATTTGAATGGATCTTGGCTCTGCCAGGAGTTTCATTTATCATTTTCTTCAATTGTTCGCTTTCCTACTTACTCATTTAGTAGTAAAATGTGGAGGGAGCCCAGACAGACAATGGTGCCTTGGTGATGGGTGTGGTGTGGTGACACTTTCTGATAGCATGTTATTCTATAGCTCTGAAGTGTCACAAACCAATGCTACTGCAATTTTAAAAATAATTAAAAATTAGATTAATTAAATTTTAAAAATTAGTAATTAAATATCTGTATCAGTCCTGAGTCCTGGGAATAAAACCATGTCAAAAGAAGACCTGATCTTCTTTTGAATTTTCTGTTAGTGGCAAAGTTCAAGTTACTGAGTTCTCTGTAAGTCTTTACAGCATCATTTATAAATAT
>JAGFMF010011395.1:5491653-5574153 GCA_019455555.1 Galemys pyrenaicus | reverse complement strand
ACCATGAGTGTGTAAAATACTGTTTTTTTGTGGTTTTTTTAGAAGATTTTAAGCTAATATAGAATACTATAGGAATGAAAAATAGGATCAAGGTTTTAAAATAATTTATAAAATTTTTATATACCTACAAATTAGTTTAGTTGTTCACATTAAATATGTACCATTTTGTAGGTCAGGAAGACCTCAGGAATGTGCTTTTTAAAAATTAAAAAAAATAAATATAGGGAGACACCAAAAATTTCAATTATTTTATCATAAACACACATTATCACCCAAAATTTGTTTGGGGTATAAATATGAGGTTTAAGATGCATGGCAGAAAGAAAGATAGCATTTTGTTCATATCTGTACTTTGTTATTCTAAACTCCTTCGAATATGTTCTACCTAATAGGTAGAACAGCACCATGCAGAAAGCTGTATTAAATCTTGTCAAGAGATCCCTCAAGGAAAGCAAGCTAATATAGCCCTTAGCTCCTTTTCAAAAGTTTAACATCTCTATAAAGATGATTAATCCTTGAGAATTTTCTAACTTTTGAACAAAAATAATGTTGATATTGATAAAATACTAAATAAAAAAGTCATTTTGACTTTTTAAATTAAAATATATTTAAAGTACTAATGTTCAAACATCCATTTATTTATAAGCATTATAAAATGCTTTTCTTACAAAAAATAAGTTTTTATCTAATTACTGACATTTCTTATATGCCATGATGGTTAAGAATTTAATGAACTAAAATAGAAATCAAATCACATCGCAGATGCCAAAATATCCATGAACTAAATATACTCATAGCCTGAAAGTGTAGAGATCACCAAATAAACATGCATCCAAATAAAAGATATCTCTGTAAGCTTCTGTACCTCTGCATTTTAGACATTTAGAAACATTTCCCAAGTTAATATTCATCTCAGTATGAATTGCTTTAAACTTGATCCACTGGTATACTCCAAGATAGCTTAATTTACTATATTAACACTCGTCCAAATGGATATCACTTTCATAAAGAGCCAGTTTGGCATTCTTTGAAAAGTAAGCAGATAAAAATAAAGATTTTTTTTTCAATAGTTACAACACAGGGTAAGCAGTTGGCATTTATTAATTTCTTTCATTACTTCCACACTGTGAAATAAAACGCCAAGCATATTGATAATTGTTCAGACAAATCCATGAGTCATATTATCACCACCGCGCAGACCCCCTAGAAGCAGGGTAAGAAATTAATAAACACTTGAGGATTTATTGATGCTTGGGTTATTTATTGAGTTTGCCAATGATTGGCTACACATGGGAGACTATTCCACAAGAATATTGTAATTTATAATACAACTTTCTCACTACCTAAATATTTGAATTCTGTGTCTGTGCACAATTTTTTCTGCTAACACAATACAAATTCTTAGCTATTGTTCTGAGTAATATCTTTAATTAGCATCAGATATGATATCAGTAATTCTTCACATTGAATAATAACTGATCTAACCACTATATTTCATCAGTTTATTAACAGTTTATACATTTGGTCATTAAGAATTTCAGGGGAGAGATGAGCACAAGGGACTATGATGATGATTCACGGGTGAACTGGTGGTAGGAATTTTACGGGGAATACTCAGTGATGTTAAAGATATAAATAAAAATATGTAAATTATTAAAAAATTTCAAAGTTTTTTTTGACACAAAATTCTTAATTTATCCAGCTAAAATATATGCATATGATTTTGCATGGAAATGTTAGATACGCATGGACCTATTTAAGTTCATCTCTAAACTTCCTTAGGTTGACAGTTTCAGACATAGTAGCAGGAGTTTATGTGCATTACAATCAAGTACAGACCTGCGAAGATTCCCTACCAAATTATCTTTTCATTTCATGAAGGAACTATGACCTCCATGGTCTTTTGGGGGGAGAAAGATTTTTTATTGAAAAACTTTCTTTGGTGATTCTTAACGAGCAGGGCACTCACCTTAAGCACTGATGTCACAGACGTTCATATTATTGTTAATATGTAGAGGGGAGCAACCATAACATTGGATTCCACAAACTGGGCGGTCCCCCAGACCTCTTCAGTGTTTCCAGAGAGTTCTCTGATAAAAGACTCGTGCCTCATCTGTCGAACAATATTGACAATTTCATCCCAAATGCTGTTTCTACTGTGTTTAATTTCATTGTTGTCATTGTTACTTTCCATCTCGGTGTAGTTCCTGGAGGATTTTGATCATCAGGACAGACAGAAGGTGTCACCTCAATGTGGCCTTGTCTGTTCTGAATGGTCAGTTTTACTGTCATCCTTACCCTTCCAGTCATCTGTTGTCTTGGTGATGTCATTGTCAACTTATTTTGGAGACAGACCCAAGGGACTGACCTTGGGGGGCCAAAGCAGGTATGGTATGGATTTCCCTAACAGTTCACCTCAGATATATGGTTTTGATTATATTGAGGTCAAGCTTGGACTAAATGTCAGCAACAGCTCATGTTGGATAAAGCCAGATGTGAGACCACCAAGGAAAAATGTAGCCTTCCCTCCTCTCATCAGAAAGTCGTCCACATAAACCTTAGTGTAAATATTTTATTATAGAAGGTGGTACTTAGGGCCTTCCCAGTGGCTCAGTGGGTTAAGCAATGCACTATGAAGCAAACCACAGCCAATGCAGCATGAGTTCTGTCCCTGCCCCAGCCAGGGGGGTGACCCACATGGCACAGCAGACCTCTCCTGCTGCACCTGCTGCTCCCCTCAGCAGTGTGTTTCAGTTGATCTGCCTGTTCTGTACCCCACTCTGTCTCTGGTGAGTCCTCTAACCCCCCCACACCTCTGGCCTGCACCCCAGTACTTGTATGCATAAATAAATCTTTATGTTTTTTGTGAGCAAATATTACAATACTGTTTTGGCTATACATATATATCAAATTTTAATATGTCAGAATGTAAACAAGAAGGAGAAGATTACATTGTTTTTGTATTCTTCAGGTAGATACTTAAGAGTGAAATTGCTGTTTTAGACATAGTAGATCTGTTTTATTAATATTTTTAGAAAACTCCTTCCTATTATCTGTAAGGGGTGGGGAGTCTACATCCCCCAACAGTGTAGGAAAGCTTCTTTTTCTCCACACTCTCACCAAAACTTATTTCTGGTCTTTTTAATAATAGGC
Source organism: Galemys pyrenaicus (assembly GCA_019455555.1). Taxonomy (NCBI): domain Eukaryota; kingdom Metazoa; phylum Chordata; class Mammalia; order Eulipotyphla; family Talpidae; genus Galemys; species Galemys pyrenaicus. Next base: position 5,571,000 of record JAGFMF010011395.1, on the reverse strand, counting down.
TATTCTCACAGGTGTGAGGTGGTTTCTCATTATGCTTTGGACTTAGATATCCCTAATGATAATTAGAAATGAGCATTTTTAATGTGCCTATTGGTCATCTATATGTCTTCTTTAGAGAACTGTGTACTTGGTTTTCTGCCCATTTTTTATTGGTTTATTTGTTTTAAGTTATTTGTAGCTCTTGGAGCTTCTTATAGAATAGATGATGTGTAAATGCTGTGAAATACTTCTCAGCTATTAAGAAAAGATATAATCTTGCCTTTTGCAACAGCATGATAGAAATGGAAGGGCTTATGTTAAACAAAATAAGTCAAAAGAAAAAAAATAACAAATACTGGATGATTTCACTCATAAGTAAAATATAGAGAAATCAAACTAACAGAAAAAACTAAACCCAAACAATCCCAAAAATATGGCTAAGAATTGAGGCTATCAGAAGCGTGGGTGAGGTTGGTGATGAGTGAAAAGGACTTTGTGATTATGGTGAAAAATTATGTCTGTCTTATTGGTAGGTAGTAACATATATCTATGTGCTTTCACACATGTGCCTCTGAATCATACACCAGAGTCAAGTGAATAAAAATGAATGAATAAATGTAAAAGGAACTCAAATATTAATGGTTTTAAAATTCTAGTCAATTTTTATTAAAAGGAAATATAAGAAAATGTCAACTAAATTTAAATGTGGGTGTGCATTTCAATAGAATTGAATGCATATACTGATTTAAACAAAAACTTAGATATTATAAAATGTCTTATATTTCAGTCTACTATTTGTTTAAAAGTCCCTCAGATTTTCACTCAGCATTCATATACTCTTCATTTAGGCAAAATCTATGCAAAGTTGTTACTTGGCTTCCAAGATCACATTGAATTAGAAAGTGAGGTTTGTTGGCAGAAGGCACACTGATAATATGACGAAGAAAGCAGCAATTTTTTTAAATTCTATTAAAGAAATAAAAATTATAAGTGCCAGGTCCTTAAGAAGTAAAGTGACTACCTCAATAGCCTTTGAGAACACTTTAGTAAAACAATATACACTTCAAATTTTTCTTTGTTTTGTAATATCAGTTTGGTGAAAAGGGAGGAGGAAATACCTTAAATTTCAGTAAATGCTCCATTAAAGAATGTTCAAGTAATAACTGTTGGCCTTTAACATAGTAATGAATACAGATCAGATAATTCAGTCACAGATTATAACAAGCAAATGAAATGCAGTTGTGATCTTTTCTGTCCAATTATTTGATGCAAGCTGTACAAGTCAGTGAGTTCTTGAATGGCTTGAATTGCATTGAAATATTTTCTGCTATTCCTAATGTTCAGTAATTTACCTAGGTTGTTCCCATGAACTGAAATTGATTTATGAACACCCACGTTTATAGGGAGGAATATACCAGCATTTGGGGGATGGGCTATAAAACCAGAATCCCCTGTAACCCATTTCATAGAAATACTCAGTTTGGGTAAAATTTGCTTTCTTTTCTTGACAGAACCGTTTCGGCTGTGTTACTTGTTGATACCTTTGATTGCTTTTATATAAACAGTAGAGGCACTTTGCAGCTATACTTTTCACAAGGTTTCTAAGTAGATATGCTTTTAACAGCTTCTTTCAAGTCTTCTTAGGAATGTTTCAGAAACAGTAGGTTAGAGGTTGGTGGAAAAAAAAGTTGACAATCGTAAGGAAAGCGCTATCAATACAAAGGATGGACATCATGCTTTCGGGTCTGTTTTGGAGAGAGTTGAATTTGTATGTTTCTCCCTACACATTTGCTTGCTTACCACTCCCTTTTCTCTTTCCTGTATCCTAACCTAACCCTAGAAATGATTGCATTTGGCTAAAAATTACTGGAAAATGTACCTTAATACTGGAGCAGTCTGGCTAATGGACTTAGGTCAAAATAATTGATCCTGAAACGAAGATATCCACCCAAATTCTATCTTTATGCTCTTTTTAATTTCATTTCCTGCTTCTCAGACTGTCAGAGTTGAATTCAGAAATGACAACTATTACAGCATTTAAATCCATTTTCCTTATATAGGTCTGTTCTGTCAGAATTAAAATATTTCATGAACACATTTTTAATCATTCTCTTCCCTATCTCTCATAAAGGTTAAAGCATAGAAGAAGGGGAAGGAGAGGTACAAAGAGGATTGATCAATTTAAATATGAGAGATATTGGTTAATGCCAACATAGTAGTGTTTATTCTAATGTAATATGAAGAATAAACCAATAAAAAGGTGAGGGTAAATTATTTTGATTGCACAGGAATATACCCTTAAGCCAAATAACATTGTAAAAATAATAAAATTAGCTTTAATTATGGATGTGCTTTTCTGTATTATTAAAATGTCAGGGAAGTCCAGCACACTAATGTATAAATATAATTATTTTAGAGTCATGGAAAATGGAAAACGATTTTCTTATAGAGCATAAGAGCTGTAGTAAAACATTAACTATCGGTCTCTTTGTTCATTTATTCAATAAATAGTTACTACAAACCTACTATGTGCCAGATGTTGTCCTAGGTGTCAAATACATCAGCAAGCTTCTATCTGTTAGGAGCTTATATTCCAATAGGGGAAATGAGTAATAAATAAATATACAAAATGTATTTTGTTAATCCTAAAATGTGCCATGGAATACAATAAGGAAGATAAAAATTTTAAATAGGATGGTGAGGAAGACCATCATTTGAGAGGGGAATTCTTGATGTAGGTTAAAAATTAAAGGAGCTGAGACCTTCCTGGTGGCACAAGGGGTTAAGGCACAGCACTATGAAGCTATCCACATCCACTGCTGCAGGAGTTCAATCCCTGGCCAGGGAGCTGACCCACATGGCTCAGCAGACCTCTCCCGTCTTATCTGCTGTTCCCCTCAGCAGTGTATGTCAGTAGATTTGCCTGTTCTTCTCCCCACTCTGTCTCTGGAGAATCCTCTTACCCTCCAGACCTCTGGTTGTACCCCAATTCTTGTATGCATAAATAAATACATCTTTTTTAAAATAAAAGCAAAATAAAGGAGTTAACAACGCCTCTATCTTAGGCAACAATCTCACAGGTAGAGATGGAAGTCTTTTGGCACATTCCATGAAACCATGGGTGAATGAAGCAAAATGATACAGCAAAAGAAACTGAAGAGTAATAAGTGAAGTTAGAAGAATACCAGGAGAGTGTGCTAGGTGGAAGGTAAAAGAAGATAGTATTTCAAGGAGAAGCTATGTTCAATTTTTCTAATATTCAAGTAAGATAAGTTCCAAGAAACAACCCTTCAATATAGCAATGTCTTTGTGATATTAACAAGATCAATTTCCTTACAGAGGAGGATATGAGTACCTACTAGATAGCCTGATTTAGATGGCAAGCAGACAGACCTGCTTAAATGGAAGTAGATACATGATAACTAGAGGGTTTTTATTTTGTTTCTATTGTTTAGGAGGAAGAAATTATGGTGTGTTTTCATGCTCATGGGGATGATCAATTGAGATAGAATAAAAAATGGATTTTTGCAGGAGAGAGGGAGCATCTAGCACTGCAGTCATGGGGAGGAGAAAAGGGGGTAAAATTAAATAACCTTCAAAAAGGACAATAAGAAAGGTGTCAGTATTTCTTAGTGTTGGCAGTATTGTCTACAATAATAGTCATGTGGGCAAAGAATATGGACACAAGTATACATGGTTGAGTTGATATGGAGCTGGAAATGAAGTTCTCTTGTTTACTACAATTATTTTAGTGAATAAGGGAGCAAAGTTGAGAGACTAAGACCGAGAATGGACTAGAAAAAAATACAGTATGACTATGAAACTACTGTTATTGTTCGTTAATTTAAATTCATTCTTTTTTCACAAGTCTGTTGCAGGTGTAAATGCAGAATAGGTAGAATGTTGAATTGGAGAACATCACTTTTTGTCAGACTAGCCAATAAAATGAGAGGCCAAGATAATAGAGAATATTGGCAACAGAGGACTCTCATGATGGACACAATGCTTAATCTGGATAAGCAGGAAAGTAAGGAAATGAGGGAATGAAGGACAATAAGAAAAATGTGTCAGTATTAGCTTTGAGTGCTAGTGAAGCTGATGTTGGAAAGAAAGTTCTAGAACGAGTGAATCAGAATAATAGGAATAGTGGTCTTAGAATGGAACGCTCAGATATGGAATTATACATGGAGGGTCAAAACAATCGGCAATAAAACTGTCTAGAAAATGAGAAGTTTTAGGTAGGGCAGAGAGCAAGGTCATAGGATGAGAGAAGATTAAGTAACTGAGTATCAGTATGATCAGCTACCTGGATGTTGTGATTTTGCAATCAACAAAATTAAATCAAGAGCAGAATAGGTGAAGGTGAAGCACTAAGAATGATGACAAAGTCCCCCAAAGACCATGGAAAGTGGTAATCATATGATAATGAGATTGGTTTTTAGAGCAGAGGAGGAGAGTAATGTGTTGTGAGGGGTTAGGCAACTATTCCAACCTCAGGGCAAGTGACATACAGTTCTTGAGCATGAAATCATCTACCACTGGAGAGAGAAGGGCAAAATATATGCTCAAAGAAGAAGTCAGTAAAGGGTGAGAGAGAAGATGTCAGTCAGGCTGTAGGAGAATTAGATGATGGGAATGATGTGCCAGTCATAGAAGTCCTGGACTCCTAAGAATGACTGATAAAATGGAGGTAAATGTCATAATAAGATCAATTTTGATTATATATAGAAATTTGAGAATGTTAGTGAGGCTGTGACTGTTGGTGAAGAATAGTGTTGGGCTGACTAGGGACACGCAAGGTGCTGGTTACTTCACTTACCTAAGGGTGAAATGGAAGTAGAAAAAGATTGTCTTGTCTAACACATTCAGATCTCTGGGGTCCACTCAACTCCCTTTGACCAAGCAGTGAACAACTTCGTAATGAAGCAAGCACTGTTTGCTTCTGATCCTCTGGTTCCAGTGCTTTATATAGAAATTTATGTGTTGGAACAGAGACTAAACAACATTCTTCCTTTAAGTTACTTTTGTTCTACCATAAAATTAAGGATAAACACATTATACTGCATTTTTTCAAGTATATATAACGCACACAATTCACAAAAATGCATTCTTCTTTCAACCCAAACTTTACATGTTCAGTGATTGCTTTTATCATTATTTCAGAGTACATTTTTTTTCCCTGAAGGACTGCTATGAAAAATAACAAAAATAAATATTTGAATTATTACTGAGCAACGGACATGTGAACTTTTTTACCCTTCAATTTATGAGATGATTTTTAAGTCAAATCAAGTGAACCCCAAACCTCGAACACATTATAAATATGCATGTTGTAGAAATGCAAATAGACTATGAAAAGAATATTATGGCATCTGTCTCCTTTTCTTTTCTCACTTGACTACAGGACAAGGGATAGATACAGGGAGGAGGAGGGGATTCTGCCCTCCTGACTCTTTATAATTATTTTGAAGATATCATTGCATCCTCTTAAACAGTTTAGCCATGATGCATAAAGTATGCTCGAGTTCTTCCACCAGCATCCAGCAAGCAGCCCTGCCTCCCACAGCTCATCATGTTTCTAGCCCAAGGAAAATGGTTGCAGCTCTTCCCTTGATTGGCCAGGTCTCATACCTGTACTCATACAGGCATCCAGTACACTGCTGCCCTACTCCAAATAAATGCAGAAGATGTAAAGTAGGTCCAAAGAGATTGTGTCTTATATAGGTTACAGACTAGTCAGAAAGGCAGATGTTGGCAAATAAATAATCACAAAGTGAGTTAGTATAGAAAAGAAGACAATTATTTGATGACATATGACCAAGTAAACAGAAAAGACTCTGTGTGCGTGTGTGTGTGTGTGTGTGTGATCAAGAAACGTTTTCTTGAAGGAGTGATATTGCAGGGTATAAATTTCAAGGATAAATTTAAATCAGTGGTAAAAGTTTTCTAGTCAAACGAGTAGCACATTCAAATGGCCAATGGCAATAAATGCATGGTGTGTTTGAAAATGTAAAGAAAGGCAGTGTAACTGAAAAAAGACAGAGAAATGACTTGAAAACGGTAGGCCATATTTTTATATGGCCTACCAGTTGTATCCTGGTTTTCTCAAAATTTGAAGTAGAAATTGTCTTGTGCATAGTAAATCTTAATTCTTACAATGACTTTGAGAGAACAATAAGAGTACATATATTACTTCTTACATATCTAGAACCGTCCATCTAGCTCTAGCTCTTTTTATAACTGCTTGTACATCACATCTCCTCCCTGTCAGCTACCTTAGTTTTTTTTTTTTTTTTTTTTCTTTTTAACACACTGCTGAGGGGAGCAGCAGGCAAGACAGGAGAGGTCTGCCTGCGCCATGTGGGTCTCCTCCCTGGCTGGCGGCTGGGGGTCCCCTCCCTAGCCGGAGGCAGGGATCGAACTCGTGCTGCAGTGGCTGTGGCTTGCTTCATAGTGCGTTGCTTAACCCACTGTTCCACCAGGGTGGGCCCTACCTTAGTTTTTAATGTATCATTACACCATATCCTTTCCAAACTGCATCCTGGTATTTTACATTATACTCCCTGTACAGATAGTTTTTGGTATCACTGTCTACCCAGTACCACACAGAGTGACTGTCTAGTAGTAACTTAGGTTGGCTTACTCCTGGTGAATAAGTTTTTAGTGAGTTGACTCATCTTAAGCATTTCATAGTCTTCAGATAAAGGTATCACACAGAATATTTTGTTAGTATATGTTCAAGAACACCAGTTAATGAACACGTTTACTGAAATAAAAACAACAAAAACATAACTGCATTTTTTAAGAATAAATGTAAAGTTGTTTTGGAAAATAAATCTTAATTAACTAATGCAAAACCAATGCTGGGCCTCCCTGGCACAAAAGGTTAAGTCTCAGCATTATGAACCTATCAGCAGCCACAGCAGCACGAGTTCGATCCCCGGCCAGGGAGGGGACCCAGATGGCAGGGCAGACCTCTCTTGCCTCAACCGCTGCTCCCATCAGCAGTGTATTTCAGTAGATCCACTTGTTCCTCTCCCCACTCTGCCTCTGGTGAATCCTCTCAACCCCCACAACTCTGGCCTATACCCCCATTTTTTGTATGCATAAATAAATAAAATATTTAAAAAGATCAAGTCACCAGTGTTATATATCTTTTACTTCCATTTGTTATATGTTATAGTGAAGCCTGGTTCCCAAGCAGTAACTTCAGAGAATTGTGCTTACAGGATTCAGAATCTTGTCATTTGTTAGGAATCTGTTAGCTACTTAGCTCCTGAGTGTTAACAGTCCAGACTTTGGAAAACTGTTGTAGATTTATGACCAGCTTTTATTCATTGTCGTTGTAATTTTAATGTGCAGTTATATACAAAAATGTAATTCCCTCCACTGAATAGCATAAATAGCTAACCAAACAGAAATGCTTCTTTTAAAAAGAAATCTTTCAAGTGTAGGGACTATATGCTGAAATACCCCCTTTGTAGTCTGTGGCTAAATGACTACTATGTGACTTTATTAGAAGGCCATCTTTTCATGCCATTATACAGCAAAGCTATGGAGTCTACAACATGTGAGGTAAAAACTTGTGGCCCCATTGTCGGGACCAAAACAAAGTTGCTGCTCTCAAACATGCTTCATAATATAATGATACCATTCTCAATATATTTTTGTTAGGGATATTTGGGGAATATATTATTGATAAATGCTATTATAATCATAACTTTAAATTTGAATATTTCAACTGGAATGTTCAACCTTTCCCAGTTAGTGTTCCCTATGCCATAAAATATGTGAGTAATAACTAATGTGCTATAAAATGTGCTCATTTTAGTGACATGCAGGTACTAGGCATAAATTACTGCTTTTAAGTAAAGCTATGAAATCTATAACAGAATAATCTATGTTCCCTTAGTAACAATATTGTTTAACTATTGAGAGTTTTTGATTCTGTTCTATTTTGGAATGAATTTTGATCAGTGGGGAAAGCAAATCTAATGCCAAGCCTTGGTTCTCTAGCAAAAAAAAAATTCAAACTTAAATCAGAAACAGGTGTTTTCATTTCCCTTTGAAAGACTGACACAAATTTTAAGTTGACCAGAGGAAATCATGCTTGTCATTGCAGGTACCAAATATCACCTAAGGTCATTTTCAGTTTTCCCTACCATTACTGGAATGAGCTAAAAATGTATGAAACTAATGGGTGTATAAAATAATGCTGTATTCAAAATATTTTTCTCAGAAATATATGGATGCTTGAATGAACTCAAAGTGTGTGAAATGGTAAAAAAAAAAACAAAAACTTTAAATCGCAATTAAGGCATTTTTTTCTTATTTCAGCATATAAAGACAAGGAAATGTAATGGTTTTAATAATTAAGGATGCAGACTAATGCACACATTTTGCAGTACTAATAAAAACTTCCTGTTATCATCTCTGTTTTTAAGAATGAAGAAGGAATTTCCTTAATGCACTTCACTGCTCCCCTTGCCAGTTCTGTTCAGGCTCAGAATTTGATAACATTTCCAAATTGTAGAAATAAAAAATAGCATTAAAAATTGATTTAAGTCCAACTTTCCAAATCAGTTAACCCAAAGGTTAAGTGATACTGCACTTGACCTGAGAGAGAGTTTGGTCCCCTTTTATAAGACCTGAGTGTAAAGAATAAAGACAGCATTTTTCTTCTTCTCTTTTTTAAAGAAGCCACATGTAATGTTCTCTGAGTTAAGTTTTACCATTCATAATGAATGCAGTCTCGCCATTCAAATGCGACCATAAGTACACAGAAGATAAGAATTTAATTAAATGTAGATTAAAACCAAACAGGAAAACACACTAGCTGATAATTTTATCCCATCCTCTGGCCATATTTTTTATACTTCCTTCTTGTTCTTCTTTGGGCTATAGCTTATCAACATGCCGATAGTACCATAACTCATTACATCTGATGGTGCAGCGGAAATGTGCAGGCTTGGTGCTTGGATTTCTGAGGCACTTAAAATGCAAAGCATGTAAATGTCTCTGTTAAATATACTAGTGTGCTAACACTAGTGAAAAGGAAGTGATTCTAAAGAAATCCTTAAAACTCTCACAAGATGCTTTAGTATTATAGTAGAAAATGGAATTTTTAAAGTAGGATCAATTCATGTTTTCACATATGTATGGTATGGCTTAATATTTTGAGGTTGAGCTCCTTTAGCTGTTGGTAAATTTGAGTGCCAATCAACTTGCTTAGTTTGCTTCAATAAAAATAGAGCTTGGTACATAGGCATTTAGATCTCTTTGTAGGAGAATAGTGCTTTTTCCATTATTGACCACAATGTACTAAGACACTGTATTTGTGCTTGAGTGTTGTTCTTGCTAACTTGTCTGAAAGCCTCTCTAAATGATCTCCTGAATCTATTGAATTGTGAAGGCAGATGCAATAAAACCTGGGATAAAAGATGAAAAGGATAGGGGAAGCTTTAGTTATTAAGATAATATGTGTATATTATATACTCTTAATCAGCGTATCTATTTTTTTCTAATTATTTCTGATCAGTGTGGAAATAGACAATGAACAGTTAGAAAAAAATGGTTACTGTAAAGGGAAGCTCTAAACCAAATGTAGTAATTTTAAAATTCTAGAGAACACATAGTGGATCTGTTAATTAAATATTAGGGTAAGGTTTCAAATGTCACTGTGTTCTTCAAGCGCAATCTTGATTTATTAGGCACTAGTAAAGCATAACGGAATCATTTGTAAATTTGCATTCTCTGTATCTAAAACTAAGAACCCTAAAAAGTCTAACTTTTTTTTAAAACTAGGCATAAAATGCTCATGGTTCAGTTTTCAAAAGGTAAATAATCATTTGCTTCCTTTTTTGGCAATAGGTCCTTTGGCTCACACTAATAAATAGAATTTTCCAATTAAACTATGAAAAAAATTGGATTTAATTTTTGCTTTCTAATATAATTTTGAAGTTCTTCATGGTTTGAAATACTAAACTGATAGCATCATTTTCTCTACATTAATTGTCAGAGGATCACTTTGCACTTAAATTAATATTATGCAATGCGCTGACATAGCAGGCAATTTTAGAAATAAATCAGGAGGATTAACTCTATCTTCAAAGATACCAAAAATGTCACCATTTAGGTGAACAATGTTTAACAGAATGAATCTATATTTTCTTGCCATTAAATCACTTGAAAAAACGGGAGTCATAGCACAGACACCAGCTAGGGTGACAACATTTCCTGGACACGATGGCTTCGTTCAGGCTGCAGGAGATATTCCTGGGGCATGTCAATCTTCTCACATCCTTTGGCCCCCTTTTCATAAATTAGTTTCAGTGATGATATTAAGAAGGAGCAAAATAAAACTACAGAAACTAAATCTGTAATGTGAAATAGAAAAACATTTTGTTTTTTAAAGAATGCACTAAAAATTCCTTTGCTGAAGTTTTTTTAAATATAAAGTTATAAAAAGAAAATTGACCAGTTTATCTGTGTAATATGTGGGAGAGAAAACCATCAGTCTCTAAGGTACTCTAAGAAAATGATAGATAAAGCAACAGCAGCAACAAGAAAAACCTCCCTGGTATGCCATGAGAACAGGGAAATATTTCTTTAACATTGTATTCAATAATTTCTCCCCTTTTATGAAGTCCATATTGAAAGACAAAAAGAGAAAAAAATGTTTCTATGAAACTTGCATTTCTTCCTCCATGGGGTCTAGTTGGCCTCAGGTTCTTTTTCTTTAAGAGACTTTAAGCCCCTCCTACCTACCTTGCAGAACACTTCTTGTGATATGTCCTAGTCATGCTTGTGTTTTACTCATCTCTAGGACAGCTGCCTCTCCAAGAGCAGTCCTCCACACTGTGTTAAATGACTCTCCCTTCATAAACAAAAGTTAATTTTAATGTGGAAGAGAATGAGAATAAGGGAGGGAGAGAGGGAGAGAGGGAGGAGGGAGGGAGGGGGAGAGAGAGAGAGAGGAGGAGGAGGAGGAGGAGGAGGAGGAGGAGGAGGAGGAGGAGGAGGAGGAGGAGGAGGAGGAGGAGGGAGGAGGAGAACAGGAATGAGCAGAGAAGAAAAAGTAGGAAGGAGAAAAGGGACAGTGGAAGGGAAAGGTAAGGAAAGATAGACAATGGCAGGAAGGGAGGCAGAGAGGATTGTAGCTCTCCAGGCAAATGCTGTTCTATTATCTCTAGTACTTTATCACAATGGAAATGATGCCAGTTTGGGAAGAACTGAGAATGAGCCTAACGAATATTTCAGGGAGAAAAATATGAAGATAAGGGAAGGCAAATGTCCTCCCAGGTCACAGCAATGATTGTCAATGACAGAAAACCAAGAGCAAAAATTTTGGTAATATTTGGTCATATGAGAAAATAGGACTAATGTTTTTTAATAACTACTTTGTCATGAGATTACACATATTATTTCATTGAAATCTTTTTTAAAGAAGTAGCCACATCTTTGGGTCTCCCTGGTGGTACAGGGGTTTAAGTCTCAAAGCTATCAAGCTGTCACCAGCCAGTGCAGCATGAGTTCAATACCCAGTTAGGAAGGTGACTCACATGGCACAGCAGACCACTCCTGTCTTACCTGCTGCTCCCCTCAGCACTGTATTTCAGTGGTTCCACCTGTTTTCTCCCCATACTGTCTCTGGTAAAGCCTCTTACCTGCCCCACTCCCACACCTCTGGCCTAGATCCCTGTTCTTATATGCACAAAGAAATAAAATATATCTTTTTTTAAAAAGTGGTACAGAAAATTTCTTAGGGAGTGTAACTACCTACCATAAAAAAAAAACAAAGAGATAAAAGAATCATTTGCAAACAGAGATCTGTCTTGGTTCCAATCTACATACTGCTACCTCTAAAAATGTAGTTTTGACTAATTGTGTGAAAATCATTAATAAGGTAAAAAAAATTACCTTCATTATTAAAAAATTCATTATTAAAAAAATACCTTCATTATTAAAAAATTCATTATTAAAAAAATTCTTTAGGAGCCACTAGATACTAAGTCTTTTTAAAGATAAATGTGTGCCATTTGTGGCAACATTTATGGAGATGTAGGGGATATAAGTCAGGAAAAAGTCAAATACTGGAACGAGTCATTTATATAATATGGAGAAACCAGATTAAAGGTCCGATAAAGCCAAATTCAAAAAACTAGCCCTTCAAAACAGACTATAAACGGACGTATGGTGGGGGGGGATGACAGTGGACTATGGGGATTCTTTAGTGGGGGGAGTGCTGTGGTTACATCACCAGAAAGGGGGAGGGGAGACTATTCTGCTGTCAAAATACAAACAGTGATGTAAACCCCATTACCACCATGAAAAAGTAAGACAATAAAAGCCATTATAAATCTTTACAAATTATAAGTTAAATTTTGATTTTATTAAAAAGTCAGGATTATTCAAGGAAAAAAATTCGATCAGGATATGAAAAATTGAGGGAGAACTATAAAACCGTGTGTATATATTGGGGTGCTTGAGAAATTAAGATTTTTTTTTCTCCATATACCATCTGTGTCTGTTTTGATAGTATATATTTGGTTACTACACTTTGAACTGTTTTTTTAAGACTGAAATGAGCAAGAGTGATGCTTATAATTTGCTTGATTCAGAATAACATTGGTAAGACACAACCAATTTTTCCTTGGAGAAAACTGGTAAAATCTATCTTAGAAACATCTATGATATTTTAAAAGGAAACTGAAAAAACCCACTTGGAGGGAAATACACAAAACCATTTTCATAAAAACAGAGTTACCCAGGGCCAAAGCTTTTAAAGAGAGTTTCAACCACCCAGAATATTTTTATCTCTACCCTTTGTCTGATGTTCCATCAAGTCCTATAATAGTGAATTATCAGTCCAGCACACAAGCTTTTAAGTGAATATAAGACAGACTTCCCAATCAGATATGGTAATTTCTTCAGAGCATTCTCTGTGTCAAACAGATGCAGGTAATAGAGAAATGTGAAGATGGAAAAAGTTTTTCAACCAATTATCACACCATGCAGACTTGAAGCATTTTTACTAATGTTGAAAAGTACAAATTTGACTTATTTCCACCTTTACTGTTTGACACAGAAAACAAAGATGGATTGCAGAATTCTACATGGTTAGGGAAAAACTATGTGTCTCAAATAACTAAATAAAAATAATTATATGGAGAGACTAGAGGTAAAAATATTTGTGTTAATGAGTAGTTACAGTCACCTCCATGACAGTGACAAAATTGGAAGTCGAATTGTAACGAATGCATGTTACTGCATTAAACAATAACACATTCTTCCCAGGGAAACCAAAATGACAGGTGTAGCCATTGATGCTTCAAACATATACTCTGACCTCAAGACTTACAATCTGCTACAGTCTGTAGAGCACACACTGTGGAGTCAGATTATGCTTAGGGAAAGAAGGAGTAGAAAATGTCGTAAAGCAACTTCATCTTATTTACTGCAAAATATGTGTTTCAGTGTCTTACGGAGATAAAAATTTTTTTAAATCAAATGGAAATAAACATCTCCCTGACAGCTTACTATTCTTCGTCATTTTCTTAAGCACAAAAGGTTTGGGAGTGATGGAGTCTGTATTTATATAGCTTTCTCAACAGCTGATGTGTTAGTATCTGATCGGAGGTAGGCTGTTCTTTAAAAAAAAAGTTCTTCAGCTGAGTGTCTCTTAGTTATAGTTGAAACTCGATTCTTGCTGCATTTTTTATTTAAATGGTTTGCCTTAATGAACAGTGCTCATAGATTTCAGAATTATGCAAAAGATGAAAATAAAACTAGCAGTAGATGAATTCATATTCCTGAAATACATTCGTTATTACATTCTGAAGTTCTCTACAGATCATTACTTTGTGCTTGGTTTTGCTCATATTTCCAATTTTGTCTAATTCTCAGTCACAATTTTACATTATAACCCACTGAATATTTTATTTTTTTTCATTTTGTAACCATTATTTGAATCATAAAAAAAAGCATTACTGTATTCATAATGTACTGCTCATGTGACAGTTTTTGAACTTTAATATTCTTTCCTATAATGTGCCGGCTTAGCAGCCTATAAAAGAGACATATCATTGGTAATGTTTCTTACCCACAACAAATGATGTGATTCTGGGGTTTATGAAATGGCAGTAGTTTTCTAAATTTGTGATTCTTCTGTGTTCTGTTGTTAAGAACAGTTGTACATCTGCTCAGCACAGACTTTCCGAGACTATGAACTTTAATTGAGGAAAAATAATGAGGGTTCAGGGACTACTGATACAGACTTGGTTACAGAGCAGGTGCCCTGCTGTCAGATCAATGGATTATTTACTCCTTTGTCATAAACAGGAAACAGTTGGTTGTTTGTGGTGACTACACACATACTTTAAAGCCTGTGTACATCTTTTTTCCTTCCTTGTTCAATGCAGTGTAGAACATTTTAAATAGTACTTAGTGGATGATTTAACTTAACTACATAGAATAAGCAAACACTGGTTTTGTTTGGATAAACCACACTTTGAAAAAACTTTGGGTGTGCTTTTAAGAACATGCAACAGCGTGTGTTTCCAGTGTTCACCTCTCAACTCATACAGTTGAGGTCAGCTCCAATCATTTTGTGTAATGGTCTATGTTTTCTTTCTAATGTTTCTGCCTCATATTTGAAAACAGAAAATCTTTCCCAGAAATACATGAAGAATCAAAAATGCAAATTATTTAGAATTTGTAAAGTTTTAGAATTTCATTAGGACACCCTAACAATTTGTGTAAGTTTGTATAACCACTTGGGTAGAATTTGCTCATGATATAATTGGGAGGTTTAGGAGGGCAGGAGAGCAAAGCTCAGAATCCTTTTCTGAGTACATAAAACAAGCTCGTCAGGCTTTCAGTTGGGCAACTGTCTCCAACACACCTGAGCAGGACCCACCTAGGAGGCAAAGAGGTCACCCAAAGAGGGTGTGCTCCTTTCTCAGAGCCCCTCATTAGCAAACCAAACAAAGGACTCTAAGATGCCTGGAATTAGCAGCAATTTCCACCATGACAAGTGACTTTTTATGTTACATAATGATATGCTGGGAATTTAAATCCTAGGTTCTAGAGATCAGTGGTTTAAATTCTAATGATGGGTTTCGTGGCATAAAAGTCTGACTTTTAACACAGGGAGGTTGGAGACCATAGAAACCACACTATAAACTTTATCCACAAAGCCCACCCAGAGACAGCTCCCCTGAACCCGGAGACAGGTCACACAAAGCTCATCTCTCAACCAGAAATGTTATAATTGAACCTGTTCTAGGGGATAGTCTTCATTTTTATTATAAGGCTCTCTTAATTCTTTCTAGAATTGGAATTACTACTGGGAGTCTCAATTATGTTGGAAAGAGCTGCCACTGGAGAAAAACAAATTTACCTTTAAGAACAAGAAACTTTAATTTCTGAAGTGCAAATGATTGAGCTTAACTCTGAATTATATTCAGCCAAATTATGATACTTTACAATCTGATTAATCAGCCATCAAGTTTTAAAGTTTGATAAAAAAATAATTTTTCTTTTTTACTAACTATATATTCATTGTTTCATGATATAATAATAATGTGTCTTTCCTACCACAAGTGGTGACCTTAAAAAAAAATCACTAAATGTGCAAAGAATAATATTTTTATTCCTGTACATACCAAATATTTGCTACTAACTAAAGGTGTCTTTCTTTAAGTGATGATTGAGGTTTGTGCTGATGTTTCCCCAAATGCTTATAATTAGTTTGGATCATATAGCTCTATTAGCATTTCTAAGCGTGCTATTATAACTTGTAAGAGAGTCTACGTTTAGATTTTTAATTCACTCTTACTAAATATTATGTGCAGTTATTCACTGCCTAATATTTTTCTGTATCTAATTACAATAATAAACGTAATTATCATGGTAAAGTTGAATTTCCCATCAGTACTATAGGAAGAGGGTGCACGTGAAATTCCTTCTTTTTTTCCTCAGTGAGATAGATAGCATCTCCTAGAGTGACAAAATTTTTTTGTTTCCAAATGCTAGAATGAGAATTAGGGAAAATTATATTTATGAGCAAGAAAAAGTGGTGGCTTCATTTCTGTTGATGGAATAGCTGAAATTAAAAGAGATTTACTTTAAAGCAAATATTCAAATCTAAGTCTATATCCAACTGGCCATATAAAGTACTTCTTAAGTCCACTGATGAAAATATATACATCAAAAGTGGGATTATTCATTCATACATTCGTAAGCTTTATTCTAGACAACAGGAATTTGTAAGTTCAGGTTTGGAAATTCTGTCATTTCATGCCGAGATGCAAAGTTTGAGATGAAGTGACATCAATGAAAATTCTCTGAATAAAAGACATCAGGAGCAAAGTCTTTGTCTAGGACCCTGATCTCTAGAGATGAATATTGTACCTGAACCTCTTGTTCTGTGACCTGCCATTCTCAACTGAATCTAATTTCTCAAAAATAATATAGAGATGTGAATGTAAAAGTGGTAGTGACAAAATTTTTTCTACTAATAGAGGTAAAGCATGTGATTTTTTTTTTCTTTTTAACACAGATGTGTCTGAGGGATAACAGAGAACAAAACCAGGGCATGATTTGTAAGCCCAAACATGACTGTTAGAAAATTGGCCCTGGCTGTAGAAGATTTAAGTAGCTATTGTTAGGAGGATTTTTATAGTGAATGAACAAGTCAGCCATAGATACAGACTCTCAGTCAGCTTTCTG
Organism: Galemys pyrenaicus; assembly: GCA_019455555.1. Classification (NCBI taxonomy): domain Eukaryota; kingdom Metazoa; phylum Chordata; class Mammalia; order Eulipotyphla; family Talpidae; genus Galemys; species Galemys pyrenaicus. Next base: position 5,554,290 of record JAGFMF010011395.1, on the reverse strand, counting down.
GATTTGGGGATGGTCAGTGGAAATTTGCAGAAGGAGAGGGAGAGAGAGAGAAAGAGCATACATTATTACTGTGTTACTGGTGTTGTAATTGTAGAAACAGTCTCTCTAGAGAGAGGGAAGGATAACTCTTGTTTCAGGAAGATATTTAGTTGAATGAAAATGGCAAAATACTGAAAGCTGTATTGTCTTGAAAATGAAGCTTGATTTTCCCGAAAATAAAAAAAATCATTTAAGCATCTGAGAATTCACAGTGATCTTATTGACATCATAAAAATATATCTTCCAACAGAAGTTTTGAGCCTCCAATAAAACCTTTATGTCAAAAATTACCCTATGCAAAAAGATGAAAGCATGCTGCAAGCCTTTTAGAAATGCCACTTTAAGAATACCTTCTGATGATTATTGGTCTCTTTTTTCTGCAAAGTTCTAGAGAGAATATATTTTAATTAGTTTCCACTTGATACTACTTCATACATACTGCCCAATTCTGACCCAATGTCTGATCGTATAGAATACATTACAAAAGAACTGGTCATTGGAGTGCTTTAATATAGCACTGCATTAATGTCAGACATCATTTAGACAAGGCATTAAAAGTGTTATTTTAATGACTGAAGTGTGTTGGGTAAAAGAGGCTTAATCTTTATAGGAAGAACAATTTCAATTAGCTCTAAAATATTAATTTGTTGGTACAACTATATACTCTAATGTATTTGGCTACAAAACATCTTATGAATAATACATTGCTAGAATCCACTTGTCTTGTGATGTAACTAATATTGCCTTGAAACACAAGCGTTGCTAATTTCATAACTGCCATGATTCAGTGAAAATAAAAAATAATTTTTAAAAACTTGATCATTTTTACTGTGGAAGATGTTTTTTATACCTCTTCCTCTGAAGTAATTTGTAAGGTATAAATAAAATATGCAATCTCTGGCTAGTAAGATATTGAATTGGTTTTAAACATGATATGACTATGTGTCTTAAAATTTTAAGGGCATTTTTATTTATTTGTTTACATGGCAAATATAAGATATTCTCCCTGGAAACAATTTGTCTCACTCTGAAAAGTGTGAAAATATGAAAACAAAAATAACTGCATACCTTAATCCTACTATTGTGTTTCTGGAAACTAAAAATGCTGCCGTTCTGGCTTTTACTCTCCTTGAATATCTCCCCATAGCCTTATCTTTCCATTGTGCTAGCTATTTATTGCAACATCTTGGCACTGGTCTTCATGGCTGTGTATGTGGCCCTACCTTAAGGTGAGTGAGAGTCACATAAGTAAAAACCCTGCAACCCTTTTGAAAATGTGCTGTTTTTCCCTGCAGCTAACAAAAAAATCCATGCTTGCTTCATAGATTTCTTGGGGGCTGCCTATACAAGGTGAAACGTAGGTGGTTCTAAAATGCTTGAATGCCACATTCCAAAATGGATCGCTTGTCTCCTGCCTTGGATGACTTTAAAGCTCCTGTTACACAGCACCAAAGCAGCTGGATGGAAAGTGAAAAACTGTTGGCCAAAGGTTTCATGCATCCTGACAAATGCTCCCAAACAGACTAATAAAGTAGGAACAATGGTTTTCACATAGAGAGGCCTAAAAAGCATACATCATCTTCTATAACTCTCCTAGGGACTCTCATTGTCATCAGCGGCATTGGTCCTATTCAGCCTGATTAATTTTCACATATATGAAAACTAGATTTATTTTAATATGACTCTTGCCCCATGTAAGACAAGAGGGGAGGAAAGTGCTGAGTTTTATAGCAAAGCAGAATCACACAAATGCAGTTTTTCAACTGGGTAAAGGAGGCTTTTGTAGTAGATTTCATGCAGCAGTTGGCATTGGCAGTATTGCAAAAAGAGATGTATTCTGTTGTGCTCTGTTTGATCAAGTGCTAAACCCGTGTGATCAATAGAGAGACAGATGTCGGGTGCAGATGGCGATGCCGTGATACCTGGGGCAGCGCAGGCCTGCCAGAATGACAGAATGGGAACAGGGAAGAGCAGCAATGCAACAGAATGTGACAAATGAAATTAGGGTTTATACTAGTCGATAATTTACAGCTAATACAAAGTGACAGAATTTTTCAGTACCCAGTATATTTTACTTCCAGTAATGCTATAGCCAATAAAGGTATATTTCATGCAACATAATAAAATGAAAGCTGTGGGGAAATATAGTCCAACCATTTTTTATTATGTTACAACTTTTAAAATTGATCCCTGAGAGAATACTAATAGCATGCAAGTCTTGTTAGAGTGACGTCTAAAGGCATTTTATCTCCAAATTTATAACAGCCCCGTCACTTACTCTCATTGTGTATTAGACTCATAAGTTGAAGACAGATAGCTCTGTAGTGACCAAAATATGCTTTGCTTTAGAAGAAATACTATTAAACACTCAGTCTGCTTAGAAAAAAATCATAAAAACAATTATCAATTTCAACATTAAATAAACATTTTAATTTCCTATATTAATGGGAATGTTTAAGCAGTCACCTGTGTAATTAAAAATGAAAATCTGAGCACATATTAAAATTCCTCCCCGCCCCATCCAGACCTACAAATATAGCTTGTCTGTCTTGGAATGTATTTTGTGATTCTGTAGTTCAAAATACATTGATAAATACCTTAAAATGACAACTTCTGAAGTAATGGTTAATGAGTGTGTTGATGTCTTTATGAGGCTTACCCAATTTCCAAATTCTTGAACAAAGATAGAAACAAACTTTGCAATGAACCTGCTGCCAGTGTGGGATTGGTATAGGGTGAATGAGTGTAAAACCATGCAGTAGGCTCTTTTCATTGTACTCTTACCTCCTATGTTATTCCTTCTGGGCTGCTGGTCTGAAGATATGCCGTGTTACAAAAATAACTTCATAAAACTGTTTATCAGCTTGGGACCTCATTCCCCATAATTCAAGTAGTCACTAAGCAATAAAATCCTAGCGTCCTCTACCAGGGTTGTTTGTAACCATAACTAAATAAACAAATTCAAAAATAGGGTACCCACATCATGGGTTAGCACATGGAAGAAATCATAGAGAATACAGGACTTTCCTAATGCATACACAGGTGCAGTAATGGACAATAATATCCATGACAGCTATGTCACTGACATGTCAGTATTAATAACAACATGTGAGAATCCATGCTTTCAACTAACTTTTCTAAGTGCCTACTCTGTGAATACCAAAAAAGTGCCAAGACATATCCTTCAATGGTGATAATCAATGGTATCTTTCATTGGCCCCAGTGAGATGATTCACGACTTATGACATCAGTGAAGGGAGGGCAAAGGAAGCATTGCCAGTGGGAGTTCTGAAAATTTGGGGAGTCTTGCCTACCCAAGATAATGTTTGGTTGGGAGCTAAAACTCTCTCTCTCTCACTAACACACACACACACTATTTCCTCCACAAACAATAATAGCTACCCTAAATATTACCTATTGCCCATAGTTATGTCATAATTCACTCTAATCTTAAGTACAAAAATCTTTTACAGATGAAAATAGTGTGACAATCATATTCTAGAGAACGTGCTTTGGGATTTGCTATTTCAGATGTTCCTTTGATGTCAATTAAAAAAAAAAAAAACTTCCTGCTCTATATTTTGAGAGCCGAATTATAATATACTGATCAAAAAACCTTACCTTCAGTTAGGTCTTCAAATTTTTAGTAAAGGAGACTAATTTTGATGTGCATTCCAAAGTTATTCTAATATATCAACTATGAAAACTGAGGCACTCTTACCTCTGAAGGCTCATACAAAAATTATGTCTCATTCTGCAGGGAAGAGGGAGGGGTTGGGATCAAGGCAGGGATGGGAAGGGCACAAGGAACTATGGTGATGGTGCATGGGTGAATTCTATGGGGACTACACCTAGAAAAGAAAGCAAACATTGTAAGAAAAAAAATAAATAAAATTTTTTAAAAATGCACCTCATGTAGTTAACTTATTATAATATGAATGTGTCATTCATTTTAAAGAACATTCACAGCTGGAAGCTTATGCTTGATAGTAAGGCCCTTCCCGGCCTGTTTTAACAGGCATCTCTTTATTTATATCATGGTAGTCTCTTCCAAAGACATATTTATTAAGCCATTAGATAGGACTTGGGGGTTAGCAAGGTTGTAGAGTATTTAACTCAATTCTTACTGCTGTGTAGCTCCAGTTCTCAAAATGTAACAGTGAGTAAACGTAGTTGCATATAAAGTGATTGTATTTGATTCGTAAGCTCTAAAAACTCACCTGGAGATGTCTCAAGATGGCAGTATGTTTTGGCATGGCAACATCCCTTCACCCATCTGTCAATTTTAGTCTTTGAATAAATTGGAAGAAACATAGTACAAGAATTCTAATTTAAAGATGAAGAAAGTAAGACCCTGGAAAACAGTGAGATGGATTGCCAATAGTCACACTGGTATATGCAATGTAAGAAGCTGCTTCTCTTGACTTTGCAATAATGGCCAAAAGTAAATAAGCAGACCTGGATTCTTTTACCAGGATAGGACTCGCGTACACAGTTATAGCCTTATACATTCTTTAAAAGTCAGCTCAAACTCCGTAAGCTTCTCCAAATACAGTAGGCATAATGATTTTCTATTCCCCTAAACTCCTTTAACAAATGATGCCTGTAGGATTTAGCTTGTCACATGAATTATCTCTTAATGTGTACACATGTTTGTCTATGCATATATATCTGTGTCTGTGTATTCACTACCCAACTACATAATAAGCACCTGGAGTCAGGGAACTCACCTTTATTTATTAATGTTTTGAACTGTAATCATAGTAAGCATAGTAAGTGATGAATGCATTTATGCATGAATGAACTCAACCATGAATTCCTTTTCATTCATCATGACCCTCTCTGCTCTCTTACTTATTGGTCTAAGCAAAGGGGATACCTCCTTCGTGTTGCTGGCCATTGGCAGGGATAATGATATCCCTTCATTTATAATGTTTATTGTTTGCTTACCTGTGCTGGATATTCTGCTAGGATTTAAGAATATGAGATTGAACAAAACAGACAGGCCTTAGTATTCTGTGGCAATTGAAGGTGAAGCACTGAGTTGGATGAATTCAACAGACACTCAATGAACAATAAATGAGTAGATGTATACCAAGGCAAGGATATACAATTTTTATTTCATGGTACATAGTTGACTTTTTTTTAAAGCAAGTAGCTAAGACTTCATTAATGGTTAGGCTGTAAGAAAATGCATTTGAAAAAAAGTAACAAACCAATGTTTGAAAAAATCATAACCCATTTTCAATCTTATTTTCAAATAGGCAATAGTCTAATTAAAAACAAAAGCAAGTAATAGAGGGTATCATTCATGCCTGTGTTACACCAGCTTACCCTTCTCTAGGCTGACCATTTCATATATGCTTTATACTCCTCAGAATAACCATAGCAAGAAGAACTAATATTCTACTTTTCCAGAAAAATGAACTGAGGCTCAGAAAATAAACAACTATCCAAAATAGGATAACTAAAAAATGACCGAATTATAATAGACAACATCCCAAGTTTGTCACCGGATAATCTTTGTATGTACTAAAGTGAACTAAATGTTAAATGTATCATATTATCTCACTTTCACCTACTTCTGTGTCCGAGGTCATCTGAGGATAATGTGAGTCTTTGAAAACATTTCTATAAGTATTTTGAACATCTCATCTGCAAATCCAGTGAGGTCTAAGGTTTGTCTAAGGGTCTATTGTCATGGGACAGGAGAGGAGAAGCCAGAGATTAGATTATGTATCTAAGTAGTACAATTAAAAAAAGATTATTTATTCACACAAGAGTTGGGGTACAGGTCAGAGGCACAGTAGGTGAGAGGAGTTACCAGAGACAGAGTGGGAAGCAGAACAGGCAGATGGACTGAAATACACTGCTGAGGGGAGCAGCGGGCAATACAGGAGAGGTATTCTGTTCCATGAGGGTCATCTCCCTAGTCTGGGATCGAACTCCTGCTTCAGTGGCTGTGGATAGCTTCATAGTGTGGTCCTTAACCCCTTGTGCCATCAGGGAGACCAATTTTTTTTTTTATCATTTTAAGTCAACAAAGTGGATAAAGATAATCCGTGCTTCAAGAATGAAGAAGTGGGAATTTTCACTTTTGCACTTCTAATGCCTCTTTGGTCTCAAATGACCTGGTCATTGATTTATATAAAAATATTTATTTCTGTGAATTCCCTTGCAAACCTTTGTGTATTATTTCCTATCTAAATATACATTTAAGTCAGAAAAGTGCAAGGCAATGGAAGGCAGAATACTTTAGAGATTTTAACAGATGAACATTCTGTAAAAAGTTACCAGGAGTTTGATAAACAGTAGTAATATCAACAATGTAAATTTTATTATTCGATCCCAAGCAATACAGCAGAAACTCAATACATTAGTATGAGGACTAAAACCAATAAATTCAGTGAAATTAATGGAAAGCATTTAAGAAACCCTTTGAACAAAATTGTAAGTAGTAGATTCCTTTAGTGCTGTTCCTACTCATAAAACATATGTATGATATATGTTAATTCCTAACCCTTTGGAAGTCCCTTTGAAAGTCATTTATGTTGCCATGCGTGCTCTTGACCTACTCAAGAATAGGTATACTGATTAGTTTCAAGATGGTGCAAGATCTTTGATTGGAATTTTTAACTTTCCTCACTTGAGTAAAATTTTTAATATTCTAATGAGCAACGAAACAGAAGACTGAATTTTTTTTATGATGGAGATTTGGGTAACACAGGGTCCACAGAGTTAACACAAATCCTCCTCTCCAATAAAGACAGCCACCAAGGGTCCCGATTACAGGAGGGGTCATAGCTCACTCTACTATCTATCCTCTCAAACCTTCATTTTGGTGTCACCTATATCATGTTAAACTGGCATAACTCCTTGTGAGTGGGCACAGTGCCAACATAACAGATGGCTCTGAGCTGGCCATGCCAAGGGACCAGTATGTGCATCAAGTTTGACTATTAGAAATGGAGTTTCCTTCCAGGAGTGTCGTTCATATAAATATTTTTGCACATCTATAGTTTTTATTTTTAAAATTTATGCCCCATATTGTTACACACACACATACATGCACACACACAACATTCCCTCACATAATTGCTTCAAAATTTTAAAAAGTAAATGCTTAACTATATTTTGAATATAAATAAATCCAGACTGTATAGAGTATTGATAACACACAATGTTATCTTTAACCTTAGGTCAATTCTTTAAATCTAACTGCATTGTTAAAAGTTAGATCTATCTTAGTATGACTAGTATTTGCCATCTTCATTGAACATAATTTTTTTTTAAATGCCTATTTAACAGCCCCTGAGTAAATGTGTACTTTAAGGATAAGTACACATTTATAGAAAATATTGAGAAAAATTAATGTTGCTTTCATCACAATATTTTTTTTCATAGTTTCAATAGCTTTATCCAGCTTTAAAACTGGGGCTGTTATCAAAACAGCAGAAAAGAACAAAACAAAAGTCCCAATTATTTAGGACTCTGATATTATAAATATATAGAAATTTCAAGATTCTAGTGTTTTCTCAGGCAATACCTATTTTCTGGATTCCTAGCATACACAATATTAAGAAATGCCTATTTGTTCCAATCATGCTGCTGAAAGTAGAGTTCTGCAAGCTACACTGGAACGATCCTCTTCAGGAATAACAGTCTGAAATCAGTGATATAAATCACTCCCCCAAAGGCAACCAGCCCAATAGAGGAGCAAAGGAAATGTGCTTCCCGGGCCAATGCCTTCTAGGACAATACCTCAAGCAGGTGATATTTTGCAATCTGCTTTTGCAGTAGTTTCCAGGGAATAGTGTTTGTCATTCCAAGTAAAATAATGAGAAAGGAGCAGAGGAAACATGTTCGAAGCACCTATTCTATGCTAGATTTTTCATATAAAATGATCTTATATAAAAGTCACAGCCATTATCTGAGAGTAGAAAGTGTTACAGTGTAGGGAGAGGAGTACTTTAGAATTTTTAAATTTGCCCTCTCTGAATGCATTCTGCTATTCGCGGCATTAAGACAAACATATAAAACCTTTAATGGAAAGGAACTTTAATACAATTAGGGTACAATACAGAAAGGATAAAGAACATAGTTACTAAGCATCCAAAGTTACTTATTTTTTTGAGGGTAAAAGTCCAGCCAAATAAGATTGGCTTAAAGTAAGGCCCAAAAGCCTGCCACACGTCTAAAGGACCTTTCAGTAGAAACCCATAGAAAAGGGTCAGAAAGAGTCAGACAAATCTGGGAGGAAAAGAGTAAAATCAAAATCAAGATGAAAGCTGCCATTGTTAACCTCCCCACGGGTCTCTCACCCACATCTGTTCCAACCAGTCCAAGACCAAAAAGCAAGTGCAGTTTCTTCACATGTCCCCCTGCTCCACGTGCCTCCTCTGGGTCTCCTTCCTGCTCTCCAGCCTGCTTTTTTTTTTTCCTCCCTTTTTTTTGTCCTCCTCTCATCAGAATTTTTTTCCCCTGCTCAGCTCCACACACTTAGGGCAGAACCGGGATTCTGGAACTTTTCTCTTTTTTTGGGGACCACCCTGTTATAAAAGGATTATTTCTATTTTCCAGATGAGGAGTGAAACAGTAAGCAAACTTGGTAATTTTCTAAGTGTTTATGGGTTGCTCTTCATATCTAAAAAAAGGGATCCCTGATCCTAAGGGCAGATGCAGCCAACTTGCCCAGGAGATGATTAACACAACAGAGAATCCTCTATTAATGCAGAAAATCAGTCCTTTTTAGAAAATGAATGGCAAGCTAATTTCATGTTCTGAAAATGGGAGGATACAACTATTTAAGTTGGATTTTTTGACCAAATTTTCATCCTTTTGTCTTCTTTTGAGTCTTTTAAGAATAACTGGTGAATATCAGGACTCTCTTTGATCTTTTCTATGAGCATGGCATCCAGGGAACATACAGAAGAACAATTCATTGCCTTACGCGGCTCTGGCCAAACTTTAAAATTGCAGGATTTTGGTAATAAAGTTAGATTGCATCTGAAATTACTTATCATGAGGAAATTATGGATTTTGTGAAATTATTGACAATGACCAAAATCAAATTATACTAAAAATTAACTTTTAAAAACAACGGTTTGATAAATTCATTTGGGACTTTCACAGATAATTTTCTGCTGTTATCATTAGAATGTTAATAGATATTTCTTTTCCATTATCTTTGGTTATAACTTTTTATTACTTTTTTCAATAATTCACTGAACCTTTATAAAAACTGTTTTCTTTTTGAAAAAATCTCATGGTCTTCAACTGATCAAAAAACATTGTAATAAGTTAGATTGTGCTAAAAATTGTGAAAGGAAGTAACTGTTTCATGCTTAGACCCTTGACTCCAATATATTTCCTTTGTAAAATGAAATATGTTCTTTTATGATTTTTTTTCTTGTAGTTTCATGGTACATTGCTATACTTGATGCGATTTCAGGGTAATTTTATACAATTTTGTAAATGACTTAAGTGATGTAATGCACTGAAATACACAGTAAGGTGTTTTAAAAATCTGCCATTTCCATTTAGAGGGAAAAACACCCAGTATCGATAAGCATTTGAAAAGAAGTCAAATTTAGAACCCCTGGTGTACAGTGAAGTTTGATTTACCTATCTCCACCTCATTCCCTTTCCTTCTGGCAAACATGGCACAGCTTTCAGAATTCATGAAGACCTTTGATTTTCAAGTTAGTTACTAAGTTTTCTGTTTCATTTAAGAGCAGAATACTACAGCTTTCAGGAGGAAGTGATCAGCATATAATTTCCCTACTGAACAAGCACACTTGAAGTAATGGTTACAGCTTTGGTTGTGTTTTGTTTCATTTTTCCCCCTTTTTTTTCAGTTGAGGTCACATTGGTTTACAACACTGTGACTCAGAGGTATAGAACAGCACCTTTTCAGATGTATGTTACCACCCCATCACCAAGGATAACTATGGGTGTTTTGTTTTATTTTAACATAAACTATCCTTTACAGGTCCCTGAACACAGAATGATTTTGCTTTTTAAAAAATCACAGTACCTATTTTTTTTTTTTTGGTGTCATATTTCTTAGTACTCTCATAGTTAACTAGTAGTGCTTTTAAATTTACTGAAATAATACTGATGCTGCATTTAATCTAATACATAGAACAGTTTGTTTAGAATTCACATATCTTTTCATATTATTTCAGATCATTCAAATCACTGTCAATTTTCCCTTCATAAAGCTGATCTTCAGTTCAGCATGTAACCACAGCATGCCAGTATGATTTACATTTTGATTCACTGTAAAATTCCAACTTTTCATATTATTTCATTCTAGGGTTCCAGTTGCTTTATTTAATAGATTGTCCTTTGATCTCTTCGTGACAATTGCATTTTACTTCTCTAATGAAGCTTATATTATTATAGCCAAGTGAATATTGCACCAAATGGTAGAAGAAATCCCAAAGGAAAGCATGAGTTTCTCCATGGAGGTTAGAACAGGCTGCATAATTCATAGTTGAGCATTATCAGTCATTTTGTCCCCAAGTCCAATTTCATGGCGTTATTTTATGTTTCCTTCTGAGGTATTTTGTAATGGTAACATATTTTCAAGGTTCTCTGAGTTATTCCTAATAGCTAATCAGTTAAGTCAGTTAATGTACCCTTTCTTCAGCATACAGAATTCACAATGGGGCTGAAGACATGCAAAGTGACCTTTGTTTCTGGTAACTTTGGCAAATATTTTTCCTCACAATTTACACTTTAATAATTGTCACTGTACCTCTGCAAGTCAGTTTTCAAGGAGTATCATATAATTTATTCAACAATAAGTAAAACGTAACCAAAATCCCAGTGATTAAACTGAATGCGAAAGAAGTTAGTGTTTTAAAACTGTAGTCTCTTCTGTGCCTTGTGTTTGTCCTAAAGGCTTTTATCTCCATCATTGTATCTATTCTATGTAAAAGAAGGGGAATTACTGCAGAGCACATGGAGGGAAAAGAAGAAATCTAATCCATAGATAGAAACTGGGGAGATTTGGTCTGTAGTCGTAACCAGCACTGATTTATGAACAGTCCTGTTTTTTGTCAACTATTAATGTAGGAACTTAAAGCTTTATAACATCTCACTCATCTGTGTTCCCTCCAAGAGTTTTGCTTATATGCGTAATTAAGTGTTAGGTTGAAATCAGCCATAATCAAAAGTGTTAGCCAAGATGAAGCTTTAGTTCTAAGATGTCATGATAAGTAGCTCGAGTTCCCTCTGGTCCCCAGTGGAGAGTCACTCAGATTCTTAATGAGGGTGGGAACAGGATCATGGTTGTGCTCTTAGCCATGCTCTTTTGCAAATGTGTGTAGGACAAATGGGAAAGCACAAGACAGAAAGTAACGGAAGCAAGCATCATGAGAGAGAGTTGATGGGGTCTGAACTGAGTGAGCGTGACTGGAGACGATTTGAAAGATACTTAGATGTAGAATTGGCAAGACTTGGTGACTGATGGGCTAGGAAGAGTGGGGACAATGAGGAATATTGTAATGGATTCCAGGATTTTGAGATGACCCAGATTTGGTTAGGAAAATTCCATCCTCAAGCAAGCCTATAAATTTGATCAGAAGATGAACACAGTCATTTGCTCAGACCAGATTCCTGGCTTAGTGTTGAATATGTTGCTGAAATCAACCCTCTTTCCAAGAGCTCTGATATCCACCTAAAGGAGCTTAGAACTATTGGATTTCCCTGATGGGGTGATAGCTTAGATAATAATCAACCAATTATGAAATGATTGAGAGTAAAATCACTAGTTAAAATAGTTCACATCAGGCAAGTTTATCCCACCAGGAATGAACTTGGCGTGTTGTTGTAACACAGCAGCTGTTTACAGGGATTTGAACAACCAGCCGCAGATACAATGATCTTGAATTAATGCGTATCTATGGTGTTAAAGCAGTGGGGATAAGAGTGGAGCAGACTGGAAAACAAAAGGTGTAAAGATATCAAACGATGTACCATGTACTTCTTCTGTTTACAAAGCATGATTTGATTTTACATACTGTCCAGCATCGTGACTTTAAAATTATTAAATGAAAACTGTAACCAGCAATGCATGCAAAATAGTCATTCATTATTGTAAACTACAAAAATACTGCTTTTATGCAAAGAGAATGCCATTGTAGAATTTTAAAAGGCATAGAAATAAAAGACTCAGGATTGTAGTGATTTAAACAAACTCACTAGAATATAGTAGATGATTAAAATACAATCTATAATTACATTACACTGGTATCAGGTAAGGATAAAAGCCTATAAATACACTGGGGTCAGGGTAAGCATAAAAAATGAAACAGTTATTTGAATAATCTGAGATCAAGTTGCAGTAATTAAAAATGAATGTATTATTCAAATGAAGGAATTAGGTTACAACACTTCTCGTATGAAAATATTATTGTGACAGACTGAAATAAGTTGGAAATGATTTTGATTAAAAAATGGGTAAAGGAATGTAATAACTTTCACTGGGGAAAATAGACAATCAGGGAATATCAAAAAAAAATTTGGCTGCCAGATGAGAGACTAAAAGAGGCTAGCTGTTCAAATGCTTTTTGATATCTTAAACTTGCAACATTTAAGCTTTTGTTGCTATTTTATTAAATCATTTAATTTTCTATATCTTACAAAGGTTATAATTTCTTTCCAAATTTTTTTCAAAAATTCCTTTCTCTTTACATAAAAACAATGTTTATGTAATTTGCAACAATGAATGAATATTTTGCATACATTGCTGGTTACCTTTCCCACTTAATTTAAAATCACTATATAAGATGGCATATACAATCATCTTGTGCTTTCAACAGAAGGAATATATGATTGATTGATTGACTGATAGGTAGATAATGGTATATATAATATGTAAATATACATACATACCATTTTCCTGAAAAAAATATAAACACAACTGGAGAGAGGGAAGAACTGTTATTTATTACTTTAACATTTCTTACAGTTAAAGGTTGAAATTTTGACTTAAATTTTAACAAACATTTCCATTTAACTATATACTAGCCTCTGTCATTTGAGGGGAAAAATTAACCTTAATTAGGGAACAAACATGTGCACACACCACACAAGCTTAAGACAGCGTTCATTTGCACTGTATTCAAAGGTGACTATATTTATGTGTCTTTATTTTTTGTGGAACCTGTGCCACTAAATGATTAAATTCATGTGTATTTTCCAAGAATTAAAATGACTTCCTAGATGTAACAGCATCAGTACTACCAAGTTCTTTTTCTTTTTATTTTAGATTTATTTATTTATGCATACAAGAGCTGGGGTACAGGCCAGAATCGTGGGAGGTGAGAGGATTCACCAGACAAGAGTGGGGAGCAGAACAGGCAGATTGAATGAAACACTAGCGGGTAAGGCAGGAGAGGTCAGCAACACCATATGGGTCCCCTCCCTGGGCGGCGGCAGGGATCGAACTCGTGCCGCAGTGGCTGCGGTTTGCTTCATAGTGCATTGCTCAACCCACTGCGCCACCAGGGAGGCCCGAGTACTACCAAGTTCTAGGAAAGTAGGAACATCTATTAAAAGCAGGATAAATTTTTGAACTAGTTATGAAAAATGCTTCCTAGAGAAGCTAACATAACATTTTTCTTAGATGTTTTGTGACACCAAGGGGGAGTTTTATTACAAAAGCCAGGGGACATAGTATGATAACATTTTATATAAGCAACTCCCCCCAATGTGATAGAATTCATTGATTTAAACATGTAACAACTACATCCTGTGAACATCTCTGAATCCTTTTATATCTTAATAGCTGATAGATGGGATCGTTGTCACTTTTCCACTATTTTACACCTGAAAATGTGAAATATTTCTAGAACTACAGAAGCATTTCTTTATTAATTCACTAGGAGTAACTCGTTGCCTCCCTTACAATATCATTAGTCACCTACAAGATGTAGGGTCTGAAAGGATGATGTTGAAGCCATGCTACCCATTTGCATGACACCCCCATCTCCAAGACTCACTCCCCAAATGATGAGGATTTTTTGTCAAAGTTGACAATTAGGAGAGATTTTTTGCATTTGTTAGACTGATGATTGATTGTGTTTTCTTTAACTAGTTGAGAGTCTGCATTAAAAAAAAAAGAGTTTTACAGTGAGGGAGTAGAGTTCTAGTTCCATAATTAAGAATCTATAAATTTGAACAATAAGTCTCATGAAGACTTTATTTCAATAGGGATAATAATGACACCAACCCACCAAAATTCTTTTGAAATAAGAAAGATATTTTAGTAATGATTTAACAAATACTGCCCAGTATTGCATAGTCAGAATCACTAATTACTAGTCAATCCTCAGCTTACACTCAAAGATGAGTTACTCCCATGCAAGAGACAAAATTTATCTCTATATACCTAACTATATATAAATTTGTGTATGTATAGATGTAAATTTTGTTTTTCATGTGGGAATAACTTGTTTAGGACTGTTGTAGGACTGAGAGGTAGTATGTATACTGTCTGTGGAACCTTTGGCACATCACCAAATTCCTTGGAAATTGATTTTCTTTATCTCAAAGTGGAGAAATCCATTGTTTCTACCAGCCATAAAAGTTACAATCATAGGTCTCCCCTGTGGTGCACGGGATTACGTTGCAGCACTGTGAAGCTATCCGCAGCCACTGTGGCACCAGTTTGATCCCTGGCCAGGGAGCTGACCCACATGGCACAGCAGACCTCTCCTGTCTCACCTGCTGCTCATCTCAGCTGTGTATTTCAGTAGATCTGCCTGTTGTGCTCCCCACTGTGTCTCTGGAGAATTCTTTCACCCCACCCCCCACCTCTGGCCTGTATCCCAGTTCTTGTATGCATAAATAAATGTTTTAAAAAATTACAGTCATATCCATGACACTCAATATATGCCTGAAAATGTCATACTTCAATATCTTTTGCTTCAAAAGAGGAAAGGAAAACCTCAGGTTTCTTTCTAAGAGGATTTGTCAACTATAGGAATTAAATGGTTTTGCTGGATTTTTATATGTTTTCCTCTATGGCTTCTAAAAATAGATTCAGCCATGAAAGAAACATGGTCATTTATGAAGCACATATATTATTTTTAAAAATAAAAGTAGACTTCTTGCATTCCTGCTGAGCTATGTTTAGCTACTCAAGCTACTCCAGATAAAAGTCAGGATCTATCATGAGTTTATTCCAGCCACACTTTCCCTTTGAGTCTCTCCAGAATCCCCCAGTCCCTCCTTGGCTTGACTGGCCACTTCCTGCCCAAGTGAATTTCCTACTATGGATACTTCAAAGATTTAGCTAACTCTTTTTCTCTGAGTAAGAATTGTCTCTTTTGCCCCCTCTCCTTGCCCTCTCTCCTTTCCTTTTTCTTTGTGGGGACAGGGGTGCCTGGGGATGGGCTCCACATTTCTGACTTTATTATCACTTTCCTTGTGTTGGATCTTTGCTGGTTCTCAAAGACCAAAATCCTAACATGAGCCTTGATTTTGAACTTTTGTTTTTCATGCTGTATCTCCTTTGACTGTCTTTCTTCTTATCACTGCTTATAAAACATTACCACAATTTGTCCTTAGTCTGACCCTACCTCTGTTGAAATCCTTTTTAAGACTTAATTATATCCTGTCTCTACTTTTTTCAGCTATTTCTTCAGCAATCTTCCACTCTCTAGTTTTTTTGGCTATGCCATACTTATTACTAGATGATTCTGGTGAACTCTTTGCACATATAGGAGAAAGATCATAACCAACAGTTCACCCCTTCTTTTAATTCCATTTTAATAGATATGTAAAATACAAAGTAAAATAATCTGTTGAAGTTTTTTTACCTGTATTTAGAAAGCTTTTTTTTAAAAAGGTTGATTTCCATTCTTCTCTCCAAACTACACATTCATTTTGTTTTCCTTTAATTTATATATAAAATTACTTATATTTTATCAAATCATAGAATAGATAGCACATTGATCTTTTAACTATCTTTGATCTTTGATCTAGCAAATTTAGAACTAGAGAAATGGTTCATGAAAATATTAGAAAGAATTAGAGCAAGGATTTACAGAATTCCAACCAATTCCCTTTACTCATTCCCTGGGAGTAACAGTGCTTCCTTATTGTGTCCTAAAGCAGCCTAAAGCAGTTTTCCTTATGATATGGAGCTGACTATTCAGCACAACACTATTTCCAACAGCCAGAGAAATGATCCACAGGGACAAATCTCTATTGTGTCATAAAGAGAAGAAAGTAGGTCTTTAAATTTATAAATGCTTAATTTTTTAAGGCGCTGATTTTAAGGAAACTAGTTGAACACAACTAATGCCATGTGACTCTGCTCAACAATGTATACCAATCCTATTAAAGTGACGGCATATATCAAATACCACCCTATTATTGAGAATTGAAGCGAGATCACAAATTAATTGTCTAAGAAATGTTAAGAACAAAAGCTAACCTTTTAGCTACACTTCTTAATTCATAGCTAAACCTCAGAGGACACTTTATTACCTAGTATTAAGTTAAGTCTTCCATTATTCCTGAAATACACTGGTAAGGGGAGTTAGCAGCCAAGACAGGAGAGGTCTGCTGCGCCATATGTGGGTCAGCTCTCTGGCCAGTCAAACTCAGACTAGTGCTGATAGAGCTGAGAATATAACCCCTAGGCCACCAGGGAAGCCCTCCCTCCTCATATTTGAATAACGTATTACCCAAAACCACTAAACCAAAAAAAAAAAAAAAAAATTGAAAATGATGGCCAAAATACAATTTTCATGATTCTAACTTTGTGCATTCTAGGCCTTTTTGAAAAAAGAAAGAAAGAGGGGCCTCCCTGATGGTGCAGTGGGTTAAGCAACACACTGTGGGGCAAACCACAGCCACTGCAGCATGAGTTAGATCCCTGCCCCTGGCTTGGGTGATGACCCACGTGGCACAGCAGACCTCTCCTGCTGCACCGGCTGCTCCCCTCAGCAATGTGTTTCAGTCGATCTGCCTGTTCTGCTCCCCACTCTGTCTCTGGTGAATGCTCTCATCCCCTGCACCTCAGGCTAGTACCCCAGCTCTTGTATACATAAATAAATAAATCTTAAAAAAAAAGAAGAAAGAAAAGAAATGCCACCAAGCAATTAAAAGAAAGGGAGCAACAAAAAACTCATCCAAAGGGTGAGAAAGGTGACTCACAGATACAGGCTCTGCAGAGAATTTAGAGAGAACCAGCTAGCTCAGAAAGCCACTCAGCAAAGCTGACCTCTCTGATCTCCTTACTTTTCTCTAGCAGTCCATTTCCAGATCATGTTGAACTTGCTGTTCTGCTAAGTCCCAACCTCTTATAAAGCAAATGATCAAGAGTGAAGTGTATGTTGACTTGGGCATAGGTAAATGAAGAGAATATGTTATTGTCATAGTTATAACATCCTCTCCATTAATTTTTCTGATGAACTTGATAAACTACATTCTTGGGTGTACTATCTCTGTCCCTTCACCCTGCACTAAAATGCCCCCTGAAATCAGTGCCTGCCCAGTTCTGCTGGACTTGAGGAGAGCTTTTAGGAAGGGGACAGAGCTGCCTTCTCATTTTTCTCCTTTTCTTTAACTTGAGACTCATAACTAAACATGAATATATTTTACCAAATCCTGGCATGACAGAGTCCAGCTAGGAAAGATCAGTGAAACATTGAAAGGAATGTTCTGTCCTTTATTCTTAAAGGCAGTGCTAACAGTACATTTTTCTGTAGATCAAATGGCCAGTCTAAGGATATTTGTACATATTTCGAGATAAAGACAATGTATTTTATTGCTAAGTTTAATGAAAACAATTGGTATACTCTTGAGTAGAGCATTGACCCTTTTGTGCAAATTAATGCACAGCAAAATTACCCTTCCAAACTGCACAATAAAATGGAACAGAAGGCCATACAAGTCTTAGAAAAATCACTTGGCTCTGGTTTTATCATCACACGAGCAAAAAATTTGAGATTTTGCAGTTCATTCCCCTAAGATCACCCACTCATCTGCAACAGTCTTGGCGGGAGGCCACCCTGCCTTCCAGGCTGCCCTTCCTAACACGACTGTCAAGGGCCGACCTTGAAAGATGGATTTTCAAAGCACTGGGCAGAGCCACAACTCCCTTTCTGTTCGTGGAGTTACAATGACTTGGAGCCCGTTGCTTGCTTTGAAATTATATAAAACACTATTATGGTAAATGAACACTTGTTTCTAATTTCCCTTGTTTTATTAATGCTAATAGAATTTGTGAGAAATGCTAAATGTTCCTAAATGGTAATAAAATTACATAGTAGCTACATTGTACATGCTCTAAAAATACATTCTTTAAGTAGCTCTTACAAATGATGGTAGGATAAACATGATGCTTATTATTTATTCATACATAGTCCCACCGAGGTTTCCAAACCTACTTTTCACGCACTTTAATGGGACTTTGCCTAGAAATTCAACAATCGAATCCTTTAAAGTTTCAGGCTCCCTGTTAAGCAACCATGCAACTGGGGCGCTGATCCAGGGCTTCCACTAAAATGGCAAGGATTGAGACTACAGTGTAACTAAGGAACCCTTTGCTGTATGCCCAGCCAAATTAAAATCAAGTGGAGGAAAGTACTCAGCCAAGGACAGAATGACAGTAAGCCCTGGAAGAAGGAGAAGCTAGAGGGATGTAGGAGAATGCTTAGATAGAATTCCTTACACTCTTCGTTATTGGAGGAATGAAATGCTGCTGGCTGTTCCTGCTAGTAATAGGGATTGGAAAATAATATAAAGTTTTAAAGTTCAAACTTTAAAAAGTGTTCTCAGAGAAGGAGAAGCTAGATTTGGTGGAGATGAGAGGAGAAGAAAAGCACAACATGATTACAAACTTTCTCCAGGGTTATTTAGTTATACCCATATAACAATCTTTACCATTCAATCCACTTTTTTGCTTCCTCAGCAAAAACACATTATTTTCCATAATGTTCAGAGGCAGTGCATGTGTCTCAGGAATCGATTTTATTAAAGGAGAACTTTAAAATATTGATGATGCTATCCACTCAAAAATCAGGTCTTCACATTCTTTAAAAAGGTGCTAAAGAGCAAAAAAAAAAAAGGGGGGGCAATTGTCTTATTTTAAGTGGAAAATATACACTTGGTGGATGTATGCTATACTTCAGGAACTCAGACTTCTGTTCTTTTTTTGTTTCTTGGGAAAATGGCTACATCTTTATGCTTTGTTATCTGTACATGATGCTTAAGTTGAATGTGGTGCCACTTAGCTACACATCAGAGGGCAGTCTATAAATTACCACAGAACTGTTTAGTCAATTAACAGAAACCTTTGGGGATTATAAAGCATGGTATAGCAACTTCACATTTAGGATAAGATAGAATTAAATAAATAAAGCCCGTTTTTCTGTTCATCTGGCTGGGCTCATAGAAGACACAGGGCGCCATCTGCTGGTGCGTAGTTTTTTCAAAACTTCTATTAGCAAACTACTCAGTTGAAATTGAGGTGAGATAGGCGCGCGCGCACCCCCCCACTCCCACCCCACCCCCCCCCCCAAACATACATACACACACACCCCGGTTGATAAATACAAGAAGAGAATCAGGAAGAAAATGTAAACATACCCATGCACTATAAATAGCCCTCATCTCACATGAAAGCATGTTACCATAATCTACTCTAAAGTAATTCTAAAATTTGCCCTATAGTAGAGATCCAATAACATTCCAAGTAAGATATGTCAAGCGTCCATATTTTAAGTCAAACCATATGAAAGTTTGAGCTATAGAAGTAGTAGCCATTAACATTTTCTATTTCACTTAACATGACGTGGAAATATCCATCTGGCATAAACAATTAAAAAACAAAACAGGATACTACTATTTCATTGTATCTTATTTGGAAGCAGTTAATGAATATGGAAGTTTTTTATTATTATTTTAGCATTGTGACATTATTTGATTTTTTCTAATGCCATTGTTCATTTTTGTACAATATTTGATTTTTCCCCTTAGGCGTAATCCCCACAAAACTCCTACACCACATCACAGGAGCATTTACCATGTCTTGTGCTCTTTCCACCTTTGTTTTGACCCCTCTTCCTCTGCTTCCCTGCTCTATGTATCGGATTTATAATTTGCCTGCTACTTTTGTCTTTTTTTTTCTGATTTCATGTTCTGTTTCCATATATTCCTCCTATTAGTGAAACCACCCAGTATTTTTCTTTTTTCTTCAGACTTATTTCACTAAGCATAACCCCTTCCAGCGACATCCATGGACATGGAAGTTTAATCTGAATCACCTTAAGTTATTAAATTATAACAACTTACATTTTAAAATATTTTTTATGTAACAATATAGGTCAGCATACTTAAACACACTCTCACTCTGTATTTTATTCATTTATCTAAAAAAACTCTTTGAACAAGAATCTCAATGTTTTGATAAAGTCTCGAGGTTACATAAAAGGAAAATATAACACTTCTAGAAAGAAGTCTACTTTATACAGTTAGTGTCTTTGAAGATTTTTGTTATTTTAAATGTCAAACCTTTGTCCCTGAACCTACAATGTAAGGCATAGTAGCATGTGATTAGGCCTGCATTTCTGTATCTCAAACAGAAATAAAGACCCATTGTTGCCTATTAGCATTGTTCTCCAGAACAGTCACAATAAGAAACAGGTGTGTAAGTGTCCCTCTCCACTCTTCTGATGGAATGTATTTATTGGTTTTGTTATATTTAGTAGTATATTGTAAAGAAAAATAACTACCTACATGAAAAATCTTAGAAAAAAAATGAAAAGATGCACTAATTTAAATTATGCCTTAAGAAGAAAACTTGACACAAATTCTTATCCCCAGAGTTTGAATCTTAACAAGAGCTTGTCATTGTTCATCTTAGTACATACCAGTCTGTAGTTTCCTTCATTAGAACCTCTGAACTTTCATGAAAGGTCGTCATGCTCTCTAGAAAAATAGATTAACTCAAATAAAGAAATATCACCTGGGCAACAAGGGGATATAGTTTCAGAATATCAATATTGAGCATTGTGTGTTTTTTATGGTATTTTTTAAAAAAATATTTTGCGAAGACCATACATATCCTTAAAAGTTAATGAACTTTGAGATAGCATGGAATGATGTAGGCAATACAGAGAGGTTTGCTGACAAATACAGTGTGACAAATACGGTACCTCCTTTCCTAGTTTCTTTGTGTGGATATACCTGATTAGCACCAAAAGGGCAGAATTTCACACTTACCAATATTGAATCCACCTTCTGGAAGGCGATTCTAGTGGGAGGACCTAGATTCTGGGGGGGGGGGACTAGAACAGGGCTGCCATGGGGTATTCCAGATGCAGGGCTTGGCCAGCTGTTTGGCACAGCTACCCAACTCTGCAGGGACCTGCCACCTTGCCAGCACTCTTCATGGAGTCCACAACTTAAACTGACACCCTGGAGAGGTTTAGTGCGCCTTCTGGACTTTAAGAAAAAAGCAAAACAGTAAAGAGTAATGGAATGGACAAGCTGCAAAAGGAATAGAGAAGTTCATTTCCAGCCTAGAGCGCGGGGGGCTTTCATCAGGATACCACAGTGAATACTGCACAGAGCAGTAGAAGGAGGAAAGAAGGAAATTATAAACAGCCTCCTGTGATGAACTTGTATAATTTATTCCTCTGCAGAACAGTAGACACAATGTTCCATTACCCCCACACCCCCATCTTCTTTTCTCCTCTACCTAATTTCTGAGCATTCCCAGGCTAGGAAAGAATGAAAATTAAGCGTACCCAACACACCAGTCATAATGAAAGTGTGGAATGCACTCAGATTATTCATAAGCTTGCAAGTTGTGTACTTTGGTGGAGATTTCCTCCCTTCTGCTCCTGATTGCTGATGAAGAATGGTGTTTTAATAGGCAGATGGTAAAGACAATTACCGTTAGGGGCTCAGCTGGGAGTTACATCAGTTTATTGCAAATTATTAGTTGATAAATGCTTTTGTTTACAAGCAGAGTCTTAAGCAGCTTTGTAATCAGTTTATCAGCTGCAGACAAAACTTTGACAGATCGCCTTTGGGGTGTAATGTCACCTCCTGGCTGGTCACTTAAAAGTCAGGTGGGCCATCTCAAACACCGCTGCCAACTCCTGCAAAGCCATGACACGGCACTCTTCAGACTAGAGCACACCCCCCAGGAATGCTGGAACCTCTCCACGAGCAGACCTTTCCCAGTGAGAATCCCATTAAAACATCATATCTATTTGGCTAAAGCAAAGGTAGGAAATCTGAGTTTCATGATTCCCAACACATTAGTGAGGGTTTTCTAGATAGTTTTCTTATTCATGGGGCAATCTCCTCTGCTTCTGCCCTTCAGCAGAAGTCTGGAACTGAGCATGACACTGTTTACTTTTTCTGAAAGGGGCTTCATGTGTTTCTTAAAAGGGAAAGGAAATGATCTCATTGGGAGATATTTTCTTACAGGAAAAAAAAAATAAGTTCTGTGGAGAGAGGACCCATCTGGAGACAAAAGTTCCAGTGAGGAGCTGCATACAGGTTTGGGCTGGGGAATGCCCTTTGTGATAGGAGGGGAGTTTAGGAAATGCACTGGTTTAGCCAAGCTGGCTTTGATTTCCTAGTCTATAAAATCCAATGATAGCATTTCCTACTTGTCAGATAATTCTTTTGGATTAATGAGAGTGTTCGTGTTTCTTTGTTTCCGAGTTCTGCTCAGACTGGTGTTATCTGCTGAATTTCTGCTAAATAATAAAGCCTATAATGTTTTAAATGACAATTCACAGATGATACTGTTAAGATCCTTACTTACTGAATGAGGGTGTTGTTCATAGTTTTACAGTATAGCGTCACCAACATTTTCTAGTTTTATGTGTGCGTGTGTGCACCTTAAAGACATAGTTTTATAAACCTAAAGTGTTCAAAGATGTACCTTTGAACGGATTTATTTGATCATAAACCTATAAACAATTCATATTTATCTATTTTAACTTGTCATTAACAAAATAAGTTTTACAGTTTAATCAAAACAAAAATATTTAAATCATATAAAGTAGCTCCTAAAATAGTGGATTTTTTTTTTGCTTACTGACTTAATTTTCATGTTTTTATTTCATGGCATTCAAGGAAAACTTATCTAATTGGGAATTAATATTTAAATCAGAAGCCAGTTTCCCTAGATGGAATTGGATATTCCATATTCTCTAAAATATTGACATAATATAGGAACATCTTTGGAAATATGACTCCAGGTGATAAATTTGAATTTCTGTGTAGCAAGTGTAAAAGTACAATCTTTCTTCTTTTAATCTCAGAAATGTGATCAGTATCTCTATTTTCTTGCCTGACTCCTGTTCTTTCTAAATTACATTCCTCAATTAAGATTCTGAAATCATCAGGATAGAATAAACCTTGTTGAAGCTGACCACATGGTTTAGGAAAGTTTGTTATTTTAATATTGCGTTGACATAAGCTTACTTAAAAACATTTGGGAGAAAACCAGAGTGTAGTTTTTATCCTCACTTCAACATTCAGCACACAGTATTTAGTTCCCAATTTTCCAGTTCTTAAGCAATTAAATATTCTATTGACATCAGAGAAAAGGCTGTCTACAGAAGAGTTGAAGAAAGAAAGCCTTGATATCTTAAATTGCAAATTGTGTTTTAACATAAAGAGCATAAAGTTGTTTCTTTTTTTAAATTTTTTATAATCAAGTTAATGAAGGCTAAATAGTGTATTTGGCGTGTCGTTCTGCCTTTACCCATCCCTCATGATTAGAAAGGGCAAAGAAGAATTTTATAAACCACCCCCCTCCTTTGGCCCCAGTACTAAAGGCACACTCCAGAGTTGCTGGCCCAGCCTGGATTTTCCCACTCTCTAGGAATAGCTTGGATGTTCTGTAAAAGATGTCAGGAGCTCCAACATGGGGAAGTTGAATGTTCTGCATTGCCTATAAGTACAAATGAAAAATGCTAAAGATTATTTAAAAACAAGAAAGACCTTTTGCAAAATGCTTTTGATTTATTGCTGTGTATTGTGCAGATCTTTATCAATTATTCTCACTCTATTTTATTCAAAAACTATTGTAAACTATAAGTTGGCATGTTGCTGCATACAGACAAAAAGGCATTAATCAACTCTAAATAAACAAGTGCAGAGATCTATCTAACAACTATGAAGTAGTTAATACATTTTTTAAGCAATTTTATTATAGGTCTAAAAGAGTAGTGCTTAATTATCTGGACTCCTCTGTGCTGGGCTCCCTTTTGATTATATTAATGAAGCAGCTGGCCCATTGTTTCCCTTTAATTCCTCTATTGTTTTAAGAATATGTCACAGCTCTTTATTCTTTTATCAGGTGCTGTGCAGGAGGATCCACACAATACCTCATATTCCTACTGTATTTGCCAATGCACAAAGAAACCTCCACAGTGGTTTTCAAAGAAGGGGCACACATAATTTATAAGTTCTGTTCCTTGCACTACTCTACTGTCAAGAATTTCAACAGTATTGGATTTGAATTCATTATAAAATGTGTATTAGACTATGTGGCTACGTATAGATATATGTCCTGCGTTAATGTCTAAACCCTGCGATCTAGGCAGTAACGCCCATGATGTTGAATTGGGGCAATTATTTAGCTTTTAGGGAATAATTCTGCCCATGGCTTCCCAGTTACAAAAAAATAAAATTCACAAATGGGCATCACATTGGATTTTCAAATTATCTAGTAAAAGTAAGAGATGTTAAAGACTAAACAAGTATATAACCATTTCCTTTACCAACAGAAATGTGTGTGTGTGAGAGAGAGAGAAAGAGAGAGAAACAGTCATTTTTCTCCCACTGGCTTTAATTTACTTGAGTGTGCCAGTGAGGTCTCATGGTTTTCTCTGTAGGCCAATGTGTAACCTTTATTCACTAAACTCTGACCATTAGTTGATCTTGTCTAACTTGTGTAAAGAACATAGACTGTGATTAATGCAGGACATCTTAAGAAATCAAAATGCTACAGCAACTTAGTATATAATGTAACAATTTTTGCCAGAGCAATTTTAAAAGGCTGGTTTGTTTATATGTGATTACATTTCCCCAAAATTTCCATGAAAACCACAGAAAATTATCCATGGTAAAATAATCTCTAAAGTTTAATTCACTTAGACTTTCTCTTTCTACACAGGCAACTTTTTTTGTTTTTCCCATCAAATGTCTGTATGTTGGAAGCTCTTTTTTTCCCTCAAGAATCCCCAATCTTAAATGAGGAAAAATAAGACTTAATGACGTATTAATTTCAACTTTTAAAATGGCTATAGAAAAGCCATTAGTATAAATTATGATTACAAACTGCCTATATTCTTTTGTACTGTTAGGTAAGCGTGTGAGGGTTTGTGTGATTTTCTTTAAGCTTAAAATAAAGGTTTAAACTGGTATCCCTATCTATTTGTTTGAGGCACCTTACCTTTCTGCATATTGAGGCAGAGTAATAAAAAATCTAAATGTGATTTAATTGGTTCAATTTGCTGTATATTTTTATACTAAGCTTAGGTCCGAATCTTGATGAGCCCAGATGTAGTTGTGCTCGAGGTTTACAGTTTCACATTGCTTGCATTTCCTTATTTTTACAAAGCAAGTGTCTATCAATCACACAGATAAATTAGAAAGAAACATGTATAGACATAACACATGGAAAAGATTTTTCAGCATGCTATGTAATTATTAACCTGATTTTTACCATTGTAAGATGCTGTGAATTGCAGATAGCATGGATGAAGTTAAATGCTTTTATATTGGATACATTTTGCTTATACAGAACTCTATAGGTATGGTGGAACAATATAATTGAAGCTTTGTCAGCTCTGTAACCTAGCAACAGATAATACTGTTAGGTTACTGAATTGCTCCTGGTTGACAAGTAGGGAGTATTTTTGTGTTTATCATGTTTGCTAATGATGGGATCCTTTCCAAGAGGCTTGTCTTAATCTTAATTAGAGTTTATCAGCAGAGGTCTGCATGACATTGTGCAGACACTGATTTCATAAATAATAAAAAGTGCAAGTGAAAAATTTGGCAGGATGGGGAGATAGTTAAGGCTATGACTTCTAGCAAGAGGAGCGTGAATTTCCAAAATATAATCGAGTTTGAACTATGACATTATTCTTTATTATCGAAACTTGTAGTACACTTCACTGCAGTTTTGACAGCAATTATAAGAAAAATTTATAAGCTTCCTGTTAGGAATCATATCTGTTTGTACAAGAACCTTGATCATAAACATTACTTAGAACAGCAAGTACATGGTTTTTCAAGAATGTTAAGGTCTTAGTAGTTATTACTTTCTATGGAACCTTGAATGTATTTCTTTATTTGTGGAGGGAGTGATGCGTGGGTGTGGAGACTGGGAAGAGTGACTATGTTTGTGGCAGGAGAGACAGAGAGAATCCTAAAATAACCTTTCCATTTGGTGGAAGCTAGGAAGGCATCAGGTAACTTTTTGTTGTCTGATGCCATTTGATAACGACTGTATGCTCATGCATTAGGAATGTGAGGTTTATTTACTCTGGTTTGTACAATATGATCATTCATAGGCTTTAGGATGTAAAATTATCGATCATTGGTAAGGAACAATAAGTCACATAACTTCAAAACAATAAAGAATTAAACACAAAACCAAATACAGCATACAAATTTACAGAATTCCCAGCTGGCTGATTCAGTGGGAAGATGTCCTATCATTACACTTGACTTACCTATCTTTCGGCACTTCTTGACTCATTATACCCACTCTTCAAATAACAGTGGAAAAGGGAGACGTTTTCAGTTGTCTTTTTCTGAGTTTCAAATGGACCTCACTCTGCTAAGTTGTCTGGACATCTATGAAATATTTGGTTATCAAAAGGTCCTTTTGTTCATGGGACCTCACTATTTCTCTCCAATACAAACTGCAGATAGTTTACCCTGATGCCTGTGATTTTTTAACTCTAGAGGTCTAGCTCCTTTAAAATGCTAAAGCCCTAACTTCACTCCCTGTGATTTTGATTGGATTGATGTTGGGCACAAACCAGAAATCAGTGTTAATTAAGGACTCCTCAGGTGAATCTACTGTGCAAGATTGTCTCTATGGTTATGAAGAATTTGGATGCTTTTTTATTGTCCAGCTCTTACTTCCAATTTAAATAGGAAATTGGGCAAATGCTTCATATTCAATATTAGTAAATTAACTCAATATTTTTGAAATGTTTAGACATACCTGGCACATGGTAAGTGCTTTCTAAATGTCAGTTCTTACAGTTATTTATATTATTCATGTTAGAAGATAACCTGGCGCTACTGCCACATCATAAATATAGGCATTATTCTCGAGACTGTAGCTGTACACTAGCAGCTCCATCTCATCACTATGTAATCTTCTTGATGCTATCTCATAGAGTGACTCACCTTCTTTCTGTTTCAGGAAAATAAGTGTGCTAGGTAGTCCAACGCTGAGTAATCAGAGTTAAGTGCAATGTGGTTACTTAGTGAATATCAGATGGCAGTGTATTTGGGACTTGTGGATTTTCATAGAGAACCTGAAGTCGAAATGCTTTGTTCAAATCCTGTATCTCCTTCTCTTCCTTCATTTCACCTCTAGCTGAGTGGACCTGAACAACTTAAATATACCTCCAGCCTCATGATCACACAATAAAATGGGAATAAGTAAAAGGAACCTCACTTTGCTTTTTCAGGGGGAAATGAAGATAATGCATGCAAAGCTCTGAGCCCAGTGCTAAGAACCACTTAACATATGTGTGGTCACTACTGTTTTTAGCATAATATGTTGCTCACAACATGATGATGATAATCTGGAGGGTCCTGGCCTAAGACTGTGATTTTGTATTATATAGGTAAAGTAATCCCAAAAGATCACACAGTAACTGATAATCAAGTCAGGGGTAGAATGAAAGTTTTTTTACCCACAAATCAAGTGTTCATTTCTAGTTCATCTTTGCACTGAGAACAAAGATACTTTCAGGGATTTAAGGTGCCAGCTATCTGCTTCATTATTGGCATATGATTCCTTAAAATAAGATCATTTACTCTTGAATGATTATACAAGGAAAGTTGTTTAAGTTTTATCAGTTAAGCACATTATATTTGCACATGTGTACCCAACACCTTTAGATAATTCTATTTGTTTTATATCAGTACACTACTAGTGTGGATTAATGTATTAAAAATAAGTTGGTTTCAGGCTCTCCCTGGTGATGCAGTGGGTTAAGCAATGCACTGTGAGGCAACCCACAGCCACTGCAGCACGAGTTCAAACCCTGCTGCCGGCTGGGGAGGGGACCCAAATGGCACAGCAGACCTCTCTTGACTCGCCCGCTGCTCCCCTCAGCAGTGTATTTCGGTTGATCTGCCTGTTCTGCTCCCCACTCTTGTCTGGTGGATTCTCTTACTCCCTGTGCCTCTGGACTGTACCCCAGTGCTTGTATGCATAAATAAATAAATCTTTAAAAAAAAATCAATTGGTTTCAAGCTAGGATCCTTAAGTATACTACTGCAAATGAAAGACACAGAGAACAACTGTTTAGGTCCCTAAAGTTTCATATCTACAGTCACAAACAAAAATGTAGACCAATATTACCTCAATAATTAAAAAATAAAATTCATATCCATAGGTATCACAGAAATATTTCACTGGTACTGGAAGTACAGTCAGAAACAGAGGAATCAGGATACTTACAAGTTTCAGATATATGCAAGTATCCAGTATTATTCAAGTAAAAAATTGTTAATATAGCCATATCAGCTGTAACTTAATTCTCCAAGGGACTTAGCTTTCAAGTGGTTGTTTGTAAAGCAGCTTTGCTAGGAAGACCAAAAAAAATGTTTTATAACATTTTATAAGTGTTTTATAAAACTTATACTCCTATCCCTGGTATAACTCAAAAACTTGTGCAAATATTCCCGGTTCATATTGCATGGTTTTCAGTGGGAAAAAAAAAGAGTGCTCTCACTCTCAGTGTTTCCAATTTTCTTATTTTGGAGATATGTGTGTGTGCATATGAAAATGTGCATATATATATGTGTGTGTATGTAAAGTGCATGCATATGTAAAGTGTGTGTGTATGAAGTTTACTGTTGGATATTGTTAAGTGTACAGTGCTAAATACAGTGTCATCTTTATGCAGCCATTACACCATCCATCTCCAGAACGCTTTTCATCTTGCAAAACTGAAACTCTATACCCATTTAACAATAACTCATTTTCCCCTACCCGCAGCAGCTGGCAACCATCTTCCCCCTTTCTGTCTCTGTGATTTTTGATTACCCCAAATACCTCATATAAATGGAATCAGACAGTAATTTTCTTTATATGAATGTCATATTTTACCTAACATAATATCCCCAGGTTCACCTGTGTGGTAGCGTATGTCAGAATGTTCTTCCTTTTTGAAGATGAATAATATTCCATTGTAAGGTATGCCTCATAATTGCTTATCCATTCATTGGTCAGTGGACACTTGGATCACTTCTGTGTGCATATTAGCTATTTTTAATAATGTTGCTGTGAACATGGGTATGCAAACATCTCTTTGAGACCCTGCTTTCACTTCTTCTGAGCATATAACCAGAAGTGGCAATGCTGAAACAAAGCAATTCTATATTTAAGTTTTGGATGACCTTTCACACTGTCTTCCACAGTTCTGGGCCATTTTACATTCCTACCAGTAGTACAAAGTGTTCCAATTTCTCCACAACCTTGCCAATAGTTTCATTTTTTCTTTTATTTTTTATAGTGGCGCTCTCATTTTAAAGCCAAATGTAATACCCTGTGTTTTGTTTCTACTGAACATGATGTCAATTTAAATATCAACGTGATTTAGCATTTTAGCATGCATTCAGAGTGCTTCTTAATCAAGATGAATATTACTGCCTCCTATTCAATTGTAAATTAGAATTGGCCCTATTTACTCTAGCACTACAGACGGTAGGATAGGAAACTGATTCTCCTGCCTCTTCACCCCACATAGATTGCTAGAAACTATTTCTAACTTGTCAAGATATAGTATGTGATTCACAAATGGATGCAGCCTAAATTTTCTTTTTTGAAATGAGTTAGCTTTCTCCAGTGAAACAGATGTATCTGCTCATTGAATTTATTGGTGTTTCATTTCTTTCTGGTGAGATTTCTTTTGCAGGGTTTAGGAGGGTAGTAGGAAATGAGAATAATAGCTCTCATTAGATCAAACCAAAAGGATAGTGATCTACAATTATATAACACTTATTATATCCCAGGTGCTGTTCTTAAGCTTTCATATACATTTGGTTATTTAATCCTCATAATAACAGTATAATACTATATATTATATATCCTATATAGACACTAGATAGAATATATACTATATAAGCCAACACTATTATCATCATCCTCATTTTGAGGATATTGATTGGCAGAATGTTTAGGACGCAAGTTCAAAGTCATACTCAGTAAGTAACTAGTTCCATTGTCCATTTTCCCTGTACATGGGATTGAAACCCCACTAATAATCACACTTCTATAACTTTATTAGAATCAGTAATTGAAACCATGTTACAACACCTGGAATATCTCTTTTTATGAATGAATCCCTCAAGCTGTATATTCTAAATTCATGATCTAAAAATGCAGCCAACCCTTGATTTCTGTGGTGCTATTCACTGAGTTCCCCTTTAATGTTTCCATTTATATGCTTTCTGTATTTTTTAAATGATTTTTTTCATCTCTGCCCACATCTTAAACATTGAGATTCCCCAAGATCTATTTTGGATCGTCCCTTTTTCACTTTGTACTCTCCATGAGTTACCATATCATTGCAAAAAGCATCCACATTTGGAATATGCTGTTGGTTTCCAAAATATTTTTTAATTTCTAGCTTTATGTCTCTTTCGAGTTCAACTGCCTCCTAGATACATTCACCCAGAAGTTTCTCAGGTACTTCAAACTTCAGATTTCAAAATAAAATGCATTTTTTTCCATTCATGCACATACACACATAAATACTTGACTTCGGAGTTGGAATGTCAGAAAAGTAAGTCATAATTCTGCCACTGAACATATGTGTGCCTTTAGGCAAGAGAGTTGACCTTCCCAAGCTTCAACTTTTTAAAATCTAACAGGAGGAACATATTACCTATAACACAGAATATGGATGGGATTAAAAGGATGACATGCATAAACCATCTAGTATGGACCTAAGAAAATGACCGATACCAATCATGTCATTGTTGTCTATATAAAAGCACATTTAATGTACCAGCTTTAACTCCTTCATTAATGATATCACCACATCTGTTTTTCCAGACTGGAAACATTGATGGCATTTTCAACAGCTCCCTTTCTCTTACTCAGGGCACGTGGTCACCCTAGTCCTCTCTCACCATAGCTGTTGAACCTGATCCCAGTGTCCTTCACAGTTTACAATTCTCAAGACCTGACATTTCGAACTCATTCAAGTTTACTCTCCTCCACACCCCAAGAGCTATATTTTTAGAGGAAAAATGTCAAGAATTTGAACATTCATTACTTCAAATAAATATATAATATCATCACCAATCTTGACTGAACAAAACTATGTTTACATTACCTTCAAAGCTGTCTCAACCTGCTCTAAGCTTTTTGTGGGAAGAAGCCTTCATCTGCAAACTTGGCCCATTCTCACCATGGCTGACTGCTGACTTGAGGTTGCCAATGTGATATCGACCAGCACACCAAATTCCCGACAACTGAGAATTCTGGCCCTTAATTCTGGAGAGGCTGACTCAGACACAACACCTCTCTCACTTGGACCCCAAGCTCCAGCTTTGCTGACCTCTGATCCCTTAGAGAACCAGCCTGATTCTTCCATAATCCTGTACTTGGGTGTGTGCTCCTTCCTCTGATGTTCAGCTCAGGTGCCCCCAACACACGCTTCTTCTATTGATATTTTTACCTTTGTATATTATTTAAGAGCCAATTTAAAAAGTCCACCTCAGATGACTTGCTGGATTACCCTTGACTGGCAGCTACTCACTGCTTTCACGTTTTAACTTTAGGAGGTGGCACCCACCATGTGGCATTCCATCTATGAGTGTGTGTTCTAATTATATAGCTATGTGTAAAACCATAGCACCCAGCCTGGCACACAGCACAGTTCCATGAATAGCTGATGAATGAATGATCTGAAAGATTATATCCTAAGACAGCTGACTTCCTCATGAAGCCTACGTTTGCAGTCTCATTCAGGCTTTGAAGAGGATGTGCTCTGACTAACCTTTATTATATTAAACGATAAAGATAATAAAATATGAAACTACTGGATATGGCTGAAAACACATATATATGACATATATTAAAACTGCCCTGCTGTTTAAAAGCATAGTAAAGTCTCTTTTGCTTACTTTTCTTTGCATTTAATATTTGTCAGCTTTGTTTTATTTATGGAATCTTTTTCATACAGTTAGAGTGTTTCCTGCTTTATAGTTCATTGTTGTGATATTGGTCAGCATTAAGTGGTAACTTCTCTGAAAACTTAATTTCTCCTGGATAACTGAGCTCAAAGCTTTCATTTTGTAAAAGATACCCATAGCTGAAATTACCAATCATGTTAGTTTATCAAAAGTGCTACGTTATCACCAGTAATGTAAATCATTCAATTCATTGAAATACAGTGACACAGAAAGACCAGGATAAGAAGTTAACCTGAGTTGTAGCATCTTGCTCTGCCCTCCCCATCTCTCTATTACTTAATATACCGTATCCCAGAGGAAAGATAAGAGGCAAATGATGACCCTTGTCTATAGCTGTAAGCAGTGTGGATCTGTGTACACATCAGAGAAGGCAGAACAGCTGCACAAACCTTCCAGGGGAAGTGTCCTCAGCAAAAACACCCGCCTTGGCACTTTTCAGTGCTCATCTGATGATGGCTGTTTAGCTTCCATATTTGTAAATAAAAAACAGATGCCAAAATGAATCTCTCTTCCAACTGAGGTAAACTTGTATGTGTTTAGATATATTACCAAGTCAAAACATTTTAAGTTGTTTTCTAGTTTCTTAGTGTGTATTTGTGTTTTCCTTTGAAGTTTTCACACACATTTGAGGCCTGGAGCCTCAGTTTTATTTCTTTCACAAACATGTTCTCTTAGGGAGAGGGTTTTGTTTGCTTACCTTTAAAGTATAATCAGCTGTCTTAATTAATTGTCCAAAGTTTCTCTAAAACAATGTCCTGGTTCTTCTGTGCAACTCTGCTATATCATATGCTCTTGTTATCATTGCCACCAGATTTTTACTGCAAGTTGTTTAAAAACTATGATCTCTTTGAGGATGGAATAAATGAACTGCAGCTGAAAAGACAGTTATGCTGAACGATAAACAGAGCAATATTACTTATCGGAATGGGTACAATTTTTACTTGCTTAATGAGTACAATCTATAGCTTTGCAATATATACACAATGAGAAAAAAGCTTTATAACATATCAAGTATGCCACATTATTTCAGGCATAACTGTATAGGATACATATCTAGGCCTGAGAGTGTAGATAACAAAATATAAGTGCTTTGCTTGTCTAAACATGTTGAATAAATGAGCATTCCCTATCGCATTCCAATACATTAGAAGATGTACTTACATAGTTAATTTTCTTTTTAATGCACCTCACGTGTTCATCTTCCGTGCCGAGCCAGGGTATATCTTAGTGTTTGAAGAAGAGACTTCTTTTCATTTAAACAAATCTTTATTTAAATAAGCCTTTTTGAAAAGGATCTTGGGCATATCTTCTTTTCAGGAAGTCCAATGAGGGTAAACCAAGATAAAGAAGCTGTATTATAAGAACTATTATATAAGTAAAGATCACTCAGCCAAAAAAATTACACATATATGTGTATATGGCAGCAGACATAAAGAGAGAAAAATACCCAGAATTTCATTTTACCTTTCTAGATTTTTTTGGAGCTTTTACTTACTTGTTTTACCATTTTAAGGACTTGGTATTGATATAATAAAAGTATTTTCAGAGATCATGTATGAGGGAGAGTGGTAGAGACAAAGAAGTAAGTTCTTGGTTCCAGAAGGAACAGAAAGAGTGACTTCTCAAGATCATCTGAAATGAATTTCTCAGGTCAGAGCTGTCCCATGCCTGTTCTTGGGCACTATGTCCTATAATAGCATGACTGCCGATGAAGGCAAGCCAGAAGCAAACCACTGAAAAAGCTCTACAGGCTTCATCTATACCTGGCTTTTTGCTTTCTCCTTCTGCTGGTGGCTGAATAGTCCTTTAATGTAAGGAATACAATTCTCCACATAGGCGGGACAAAGAATACAACTGTTGTCTTGATAAAACACTCCATCCCAGTAAAAACTGACATGAAAAACATGAGAAAGTGCTGTTGACAGCAATCCATTGTACATCAGGCTGGAGCATTCATTGTCAATTCTATCTTTTTCTTTTTTCTTAATAGGGGGTCAACTTTGGTGCACAACCACAAAGGCCATCTCTGAGGGTGAAGAGCTAATTGCCTTTGTGGTGGATTTTGACTCAAGGCTACAAGCTGCCAGTCAGATGACTCTTACAGAAGGGATGTACCCTGCGCGCCTGCTGGACTCAATTCAGCTGCTTCCTCAGCAAGCTGCCATGGCTTCTATTTTGCCTACAGCTATCGTCAACAGTAAGTGCTAAGTGCAATGGCCCAGTACAATAGCTTCATCGTGGGGATGGGTATTTATGGGAGAGAAAAAAGTGTCTTCTGACAGGCAATAAGGAATATACTTTTTCTCCAGTGTTTTGATTTTTATCTTCTCCCCTAACTTAGAGAGAAAGTGATTGAGAGAGAGAGAGAGAGAGAGAGAGAGAGAGATTATTTCTCATGGGAACAGTAAAAAAAAAAAAATTCATTCCTTTTAAGTTGGATTCCTAAAAAACACACTCAAATTCTAGACTAATTCAACAACTTTTAAGGGTGCTTAGCTATAAGAAACCAATAGTTTTCATTGATGCTTTCATAGAATAAATTTGGAATGCTGTAAGAACTATGGTGTTAAACCTGCATTGTTGGTTTCTTGAACAAAACAGTAATGGGTGTGTGGAGGCTTGTCCATGCCACTAAGCAATTCTTGGTGTCAGAGAAATCAACTCAATTCTGACACTGTCTACCTGGAGATAGCATTACCTTGGATGGTAAAGGACTCAGTCTTCAAAGACTGCCCTCCAATCCAGGTGCTGATAGTAATGTGCTACTTTGTGATTGTCACTTAAAGTCTAGTTTTCTCTCCACCAGCATACAACCCATCTCCTTCACCCCATTTTCCTACTCCTTTTGTTTCCCATCCAGTAATCACTGTATTTCTTAGTAATCTAAGACTGTGTTTTTGGTTTGTGTGTTCATTTGTTTTTATATCTTCATCATCCACATGAAAGGAATCATAAAGTATTTAATTTCCTCTCTCCTTTTTCACTGAGTATAATTATATTAATCAAAATGTTCTTGAAAATCCTAGGATTCTGAATGATGAAGACAATAAATCTAGGGACTACAATATCTCAATATTAGAAACTATTCAATATTTCCATTCTTGCACTGTAGTATCCTTTAAAGAAATTCTCATTTTATCTGAAATTACTCTGCTTCCAACCAGTAGATCCAGTGCACTTAATAGGAACTGGTATTACTGGATTTCTTAATGTCAATGTAGTCATTTTCTTACTGGATCTTTACTTTGATTCATAGAGTAAGAAACTTAAAATAATATGGTCCCAACTTGAATATAAAGCAAAACGATTCTGTTACCAGAAACATCATATTATTGTGAAGCTCCAATGTGTTAATTCTAATTATATTTGGCTTTAAATTCTGTTTATTTTTGGTAATAAGATCACTATTCCAAATAATAGCATAGATGCATATAGCCTCCATTCTCATTCTGAAATTACCTAATCAGTAAAATTCATCTTGCTTAAATAGACACTTTACTAAATAATGTGGCCCTCTGAATAGTTTAAATATAACTAACTTGAGTGGGATGGGCTAAATAAGGATTACTGGATAGTCTTAAAATTAAATTTTATTTTTAAATTCTATATTGTACTTTCTGCCCTTATTGTTCATTCACTCAAATTTGGTCTTTAGTGGGCCTCCCTGGTGGCGCAGTGGGATGAGCAGTGCGCTGTGAAGCAGACCTCAGCCACTGCAGCACAAGTTCGATCCCTGCTGCCAGCCAGGGAGGGGACCCACACAGTGTAGCAGACCGCTCCTGCTGTGCCCGCTGCTCCCCTCAGCAGTGTACTTCTGTTGATCTGCCTGTTCTGCTCCCTGCTCTGTCTCTGGTGAATCCTCTCACCCCCCCCCCCACACACCTCTGGCCTGTACCCCAGTGCTTGTATGCATAAATAAATAAATCTTTAAAAAAAAAAATTTGGTCTTTAGCTTTCTCCTTAGCTCCTTTTCAGGCTCTCCCTGATCCACCACCTCACTTTCATAGTGTCCACAAGCAACTATACATCACCAATTTGAAAATCACAAATGCAGCTCTGTTGTCACTGTCTTCCTTGCTATTTCACACAGAAACCTCAAATTCCACATATTTACTGTGACTGCATGCCCCAGTGGGCCTGAATTAGTCCCAGTTTTCAATAGTTTGGGATAACTCTGGTTGGTGCTCCAACCAGAGTTGGGAAGTGCCAAGTTTATACAATACAGTGTCAAATTTGGTCCCCCTATGGCTGCTTGGCTCACATTTATCACCTCTGTCATCTCCTCCCTGGAGTGATGAATGAGACATTACTCACACAGAAATGCTAACAGTCAGCCTAGGCATTCATCGAGGAGAACATTACCCTCTGTCTAGCATCTTAATTGCAAAACAGCAGTATCACGTCCAGTCAGTTGTGTTGCCTCAGTACCGCCTTTCCTCCACTCCGTCCCCTTGCCACCAAGGCATTGTAGGAGAGTGTTCACACTAGGCTCCAGCTCCACTTCATCCAATTATATGATATTGGCAAGTTACTCAGTTTCAATCCCTCAACTCTAAGTGAAGGAGAGGAATTTCCATTAGCATATTTAAGAAAAATGCATACTATGCTACAAATAGTATGTATTAGCTATATTTCACACTCATATTTCATGTAGCTCCTTCAATTGCTTCATACTATTCATAGTCGTCTTTTGCAAATTCACAACCTTTAAAACATGAATCCACTGCTATGATTCTATAGTATCTGATTCTGACAGTCTTTTGTTTAAGATGATTCAGTGATTCTTCACAGTTACAGAGATAAAAATCTAAACTTCTTAAGAGAACCTACAGTGTCTTTGATAGTCTGTCCCTGCCTTTAAAAACTTATCTCTTTGGGCCTCCCTGGTGGTGCAGTGGTTTAAGCAACGCACTATGAAGTAAATCACAGCCACTGCAGCCGGCCAGGGAGCAGACCCACATGGCGCAGCAGACCTTCCTGCCTCGCCCACTGCTCCCCTCAGCAGTGTGTTTCAGTCAGTCTGTCCTGTTCCCCACTCTGTCTCTCACCTCCTGCAACTCTGGCCTGTACCCCAGCTCTTGTATGCATAAATAAATCTTTAAAAACAAAAAATTTATCTCTCTCAGTCCCCCCTAAAGCCCCCTGCTTGAGCTGTGCACAACAGCCTTCCAGCCTCTACCCAGGGCCTCTCTTAGGCTCCCATAACCATCCCAGGGCTGTTCCTTTGCTCAGGAAGGCCCAACCATCTCCACCTGACTAGCTTACCGTCATCTTTCACCTAGTAACTAAGGCATTTCATCATTTTCCCTCTAAATCCCTTTACCACCCTTCCTTCCTCCGTTTTCCTTCTCACACTAGTCTTGTGCCTTTTTTCATGTCCAAACCTCTCCCCAAATACCTCCGTCTGAGTAGTCATCACATTATAATGTAATTATCTGACCACTGGCTCATCAACTCCAGGAGACTGTAAGCTCTTTAACAACCACTGTTTGGTCTTTTCATTTTGTTTTACACCCAGCATAGAGTCTGACACACCGCAGGCACTCTGTAATTAACTTATAAAATGAATAAGTGATGTTAGGAGTTGACATCAGAACTAACTCTACTTTAGCCATTAGTTTCTTGCCTTTTAATCAATCAGATAAGCCAGTTCACATTGCTATTTATAAATGCATGTTTTCTTAAGTCATGAACACAGTGTAAACCAGTTGAATTTAATTCTGGGGTCTCCTACAATGCCACTTTCTAAAGAATCTGTAAGAAGGTAAATTGTATCAAATGTAACATTTTTTTAAAAGCTTAGTCCTGTACATTGGAACAACACCCAAGTCTGCACTGTCCAGTTGCCTAATTCAGACCCTGAGAGCAGGCTCAGAAAAACTGAGCTAAACACTCCTTTAGCCATGGTTGGCACCAGATGAGCAGAAGCTAACATGTCCCTATGTCTTTGCTTGCAGAGGATATATTCCCTTGCAAGTCCTGTGGCATCTGGTACCGGAGTGAGCGGAATCTGCAAGCACATTTGATGTACTACTGCAGTGGGAGGCAAAGGGAGGCTGCTCCAGTGGCAGAAGAAAATGAAGACAGTGCTCCTCAGATTTCTAGCCTGTGCCCTTTCCCACAGTGCACCAAGAGCTTTTCAAATGCCCGAGCCCTAGAAATGCACCTGAATTCACACAGTGGTAAGTGCTTCCCTTGTCTCTTCTTTGCCCTAGAAGATGCAATTTTTTTCTATGCATATGCAGGTATATATACATGCAGACATGCAAACATACATGCATACATAGGTTGTGTGGGGGGGTAAAATCAGAATCAAACTTGCTGGACCAGTTGGTTATTGTCTTATGTCACTTAGTCAGTTCTACTCAGAGCACCTAGATCTGGGTTCTTTTTTAACAGCTGGAGTGCCAAATCATTTTATTTTTTCAACTGCAGTAAAACAGCATTATTTTAGTAAGTCTCAATACCCTTGTATTGTCATTAATATTCACTGATTTAAGTGTTAAATGACCTTGGGACACTGACCATACTGTTTCCCACATGGCAGGGAATAAACAGTAGGGACATAAAAACAAGTATTTACTGAATCGAAATAAAGCTGTTATTTTGATAGATCCAACTACAATCACACTTGAGAGGAATTAACTTTTAAATATGGATCTATAAAATGCTCTTGACTTCCCAAATGTGCATCATAAGAGCTTAATTAATTCTTATGACCAAAAAAATGATTTTACTGTTAGGTTTTAAAAACCTTAAGAAAATATAGGCTAAAAAGCAAGGTTTTTTAAAGTCTACTCTTAACAGTAAGGTGACAACTATTTCTGTTTATTCTGGAATTGCATGACCAATTGTTTGTGCCATCACACAGTATTCTAATTTCCATATACATATTTAAAATTGATAATTAAATATTCAGCATTACAATAACTCTGAATATTTCTAGGGACACTCTTAGATGGGGCAAGCCTGAGTTTGGGAATCCCAACTATTCAGCACCTTTAACACAAAGTTTATAGAACACTCCTGGGTGACTTCCTTCTCTGCTTTTACTTGGGTTGAATTATTAAAATTTGAAATAGGTGCTGAGTTTTTAAAAACTGGTTCCCACCTCTAACACACTAGCAGAGTGCAAATTTTTGTCTCTGAACCTATAAAAATAGGCAGTTTCCTTCCTACTTACTCTCTTTGCCTTCTCTATGAATGAGCTGCTTTTATGTAGGCGATAAGGCTGGAGAAACACAAACAGACTGGTTGTCTTGGATGGTGAGCAGAGTTATGCACAAGACAAAAACAGAGACAAAGGACAAAGGGATCTTTTCAACTAAATGGGAAAATGAGTATTGGATTGGTTAAGCAGACGGATTAAAAAGTCTCCTTCTATGATGACAAGACTAGGTTTTCTCTGCCATTTTTTAGTCGACAGATACAAATGTCAGTTCTCATTTTAGTGTGAAGTGCAGAGAGGATGAGCCAAACCTGATGTAACCATATGCCAACAAATGGGAACTCAATTTGACCTAAGGATATTTACTAATCACAGTTAATGATTATATTCAAAATATTTAATGACTGACTGGAAGCAGGCAGAGCCCCATCAGCAGGGATGTAGTTGCTTATAGGACTGTCGTCTGCAGTGGCACCTACCAGCTGAATAGCAGCACAGGGTAGAGATAAACCAAGGAAGGCAAAACCAATGAATAAAACCCTAGATGTATAACAAAGATAGATTAGGAGGTTATTAATGACTTTAGAAAATGGCTCCTATTGGATTATTTGCATAAAAACCTAATCTAGTGCACTGAGATTTATAGGATGTACATAGAGGTTATCGATAGCAACTCATATGAATGCCCCTTCTTCCTAATGTAGAGCCTAGTGTTGTAGTAAGTAGGTGGACTGGATTAGAAATTATAAAATCTGAGGTTTGGGCATGGCTCCATCACTGAAGAGTTTTATTACCATAATCCATATCCATAATCTCTTTGAATTTCTTTCCTGACCTGTAAAATGGAGACAGTGATGCCTCACCCACTGCGATGTGATAATACCCATGAAAGTGCTTTGAGAACTCAAAAGTGCTATTACTATTATCACACATGGCAAATCATGTCACAAAAAAAACAATGTTAATATCACAAATGAGAGTCTGAATGATTTCAATTTATTCCTGCTGTGCTGAAGACATTGGGTCATTTGTAAAGGTCCTTAGCATTCAAAAGCCAGTATGTGCAGTTCTCAGGATTCTTATTTTGTATGTCTCTCCAGGAGTGAAAATGGAAGAATTCCTCCCCCCTGGTGCTAGTCTAAAATGCACCGTCTGTAGCTACACTGCTGATTCTGTGATCAACTTTCACCAACACCTGTTCTCCCATCTCACTCAAGCTGCCTTCAGATGCAATCACTGCCACTTCGGCTTCCAGACTCAGAGGGAGTTACTGCAGCATCAGGAGCTCCACGTCTCTGGCAGCAAACTTCCCAGAGAAAGTGACATGGAACACTCTCCAAGTGCAACGGAAGACAACTTACAGCCAGCCTCAGACTTGATGCCCAGAAGTGAACTCCCCCAGGGCCAAAAGGCCATGCAGACTAAAGATGCGAGCTCCGACACGGAGCTGGACAAGTGTGAGAAAAAGACTCAGCTCTTTCTCACTAACCAGAGACCCGAGATACAGCCTACGACAAATAAACAAAGCTTTTCTTATACGAAAATAAAGTCTGAGCCCTCCAGTCCAAGACTCGCCTCTTCTCCCGTGCAGCCTAATATCGGGCCTTCTTTCCCTGTGGGTCCTTTCCTGTCTCAGTTTGCTTTTCCTCAAGATATCACAATGGTTCCTCAAGCTTCAGAGATCTTAGCCAAGATGTCTGAACTGGTACATCGGCGACTGAGGCACGGAAGTAGCAGCTACCCTCCCGTCATTTATAGTCCCTTGATGCCCAAGGGGGCCACTTGTTTTGAGTGTAATATAACATTCAATAACTTGGATAATTATCTAGTGCACAAAAAACACTATTGCAGCAGCCGATGGCAGCAGATGGCCAAGTCCCCAGAGTTCCCTGGTGTTTCAGAAAAGATGCCTGAGGCCGTGAGCCCCAACACAGGCCAGAACTCCTTAAACCTTCTCAACCCAGCCGCTCATTCAGCCGAGCCTGAGAATCCACTTCTTCAAACTTCGTGCATCAATTCTTCCACTGTCTTAGATTTAATCGGGCCAAATGGGAAGGGCCATGACAAAGACTTTTCCACTCAAGCTAAGAAACTCTCCACCTCCAATAGCAACGATGATAAAATTAACGGAAAACCTGTCGATGTGAAAAATCCCAGCGTCCCCTTAGTGGATGGGGAGAGTGACCCAAATAAGACTACCTGTGAAGCTTGCAATATTACCTTTAGCCGGCACGAAACGTACATGGTCCACAAACAGTATTATTGCGCCACGCGCCACGACCCTCCGCTAAAAAGATCTGCTTCTAACAAAGTGCCTGCCATGCAGAGGAGCATGCGCACACGCAAGCGGAGGAAGATGTATGAGATGTGCCTGCCGGAGCAGGAGCAGAGGCCTCCGCTGGTCCAGCAGCGATTTCTTGATGTAGCCAAC
This sequence comes from Galemys pyrenaicus, assembly GCA_019455555.1. Lineage (NCBI taxonomy): Eukaryota > Metazoa > Chordata > Mammalia > Eulipotyphla > Talpidae > Galemys > Galemys pyrenaicus. Next base: position 5,512,189 of record JAGFMF010011395.1, on the reverse strand, counting down.
CTCAGCAATCCTTGCACCTCCACTCAAGAACCCACGGAAGGGCTAGGAGAGTGCTACCACCCCAGATGTGATATCTTTCCAGGAATTGTCTCGAAGCACTTGGAAACGTCTCTGACGATCAACAAATGCGTTCCGGTTTCCAAATGTGAGACCACCCATTCCAGCGTTTCCTGCCTTGAGATGGACGTGCCCATCGATCTCAGCAAAAAGTGTTTATCCCAGTCCGAGCGAACGACCACTTCCCCCAAGAGGCTGCTGGACTACCACGAGTGCACCGTGTGCAAGATCAGCTTCAACAAGGTGGAAAACTACCTGGCCCACAAGCAGAATTTCTGCCCGGTCACTGCACATCAGCGTAAGGACCTGGGTCAACTCGACAGCAAAGTGTTTCCAAATCCAGAAAGCGAACGCAACAGCCCCGACGTCAGCTATGAAAGAAGCATAATTAAATGTGAGAAAAATGGGAATCTGAAGCAGCCTTCCCCCAATGGAAACTTATTTTCATCCCACTTAGCCACCCTGCAAGGCCTCAAAGTCTTCAGTGAAGCCGCTCAGCTCATCGCTACAAAAGAAGAAAACAAACATTTGTTTCTTCCACAATGCCTTTACCCTGGAGCAATAAAGAAAGCAAAAGGGGCTGACCAGCTTTCTCCATATTATGGGATAAAGCCAAGTGATTATATTTCTGGTTCTCTTGTCATCCATAACGCCGACATCGAGCAAAGCACAAACGCAGAAAATGAGTCTCCCAAAGGCCAGGCTTCCTCCAATGGGTGTGCTGTGCTGAAGAAAGATTCTCTGCCGTTGTTACCCAAAAATAGAGGCATGGTAATAGTTAATGGTGGACTGAAGCCAGAGGAGAGACCGGCCGCCAACCCACAGCAAGAGAACATTTCCCAGAACCCTCAGCATGAAGATGGCCACAAATCCCCCTCTTGGATCTCTGAGAACCCCTTAGCCACAAATGAGAATGTGTCGCCCGGAATTCCCTCTGCCGAGGAACAGTTGTCTAGCATAGCAAAGGGGGTGAATGGCTCCTCGCAGGCTCCTACCAGTGGGAAATACTGCCGGCTGTGCGATATTCAGTTCAACAACCTTTCAAACTTTATAACTCACAAGAAGTTTTATTGTTCGTCACATGCTGCGGAACACGTCAAGTGAAATAACTAAATTAACATGAGTCACCTTTGGTACCAGTGTTTAGTATGTTGTTCCACCCAGTTCAGAAAAAAACAACAACAGAAGCTGTTTGAATTATATCTGAGCAATCAGGAGATAATTCATGATGGCTGAGTTGAAGACTTATGGTGTAATTTCATTACGGTCCATTAGTAAAGTGTATTATTGGTGCCATTTTCAAAAAAAGATTAATTTATTTTACCAGCAGTATTCATAGCTGTGGTTATGTTATTTTTTATTTAAAAACTTTATATTAAAGTCATTTGTAATGTTATTGTATAGTTATTGTGTAGCACATATGGTTTGCACTGTATAGTAGCTTTTAAAGAAAATAGTCACAAACAATACAGAAGAGCATTTTAGAAATAGCTTCAAAAGCACTTGTGTATCTTGATTTCTTCTTATATGCTGTTGCAGATATATGTATATGCTAAAATATAACTTGCAAAGATACTCTAAATATACATGCTGTAAGTTCGCCTTAAGATTTCAATTCTTGGATAATCAGGCTCCATTTGCACTTTATATTTTAGCAGATACAGTCTCTTAGTCACTAGGCTTTGCATTTGTATGTAGCTGTATGTTTCTGTCCATTTTCTTAATCTTAAACATGTATGTTAAATGAAGATGGCATTTTTTTTCTTGTATAGTACTTGTATTTTCTTTCGCTGATGCAGCTTTGTCTCAATTTTTAAACCTTTGCTGTTAAATGCAATACTTTATAAAGAATGAACAAAATTACTGGAAGCAGTATTGTAAGTAATGAGGTAGTGTTAATCAGTTTTATCTTTTGAAAGGCACAGTCTAAATCGAAACCCTAAACTCAATGCTGCAAGTATGAATTTAATTCATATATAAGATCTATTTAAATATAAGAGTAGCAATACTGCACCTGGTGATCACAAAGATAATGTTCTACTTCTGATAGAAATAATTTCTCAACAAATGTTGTTACTATGCATGTATATGGATGGAATAAAATTCCAGATTGTTGGAGAACTTTGGCATTTTTTTCCTTTAAAATATAAGCAAGCCTTCTATACCTGTTCTTTGAAGTGAAAATAGGTTCAGAATAGCACTGAATAGCTACAGTAACATGATGACAAAGCCTTATGAATATAACTTATTGTATTAAAAGGAACTGGAGACTCAGGCTATGGAACTACACATCTTCCACAATGGCATTGCAGTAGTATAAACCCATCATAAGTCAAAACGGCTGACTTGGAACTGCATTTGCCTGGTGCCATGCTTTCTAATGCATATCACTTTCACAACAACTTAGAGTCAAAAAATTGAAAGTTGAACTGTATTAAGTCAGAGACTGTGTATAGAAAACTTTTTCAATGTAACAATACATAATAAGCACTGTTTTCCACCCCTCCTGCCCCCATAGCACTGAAAAATAACAATTTCATGAGTGTCTAAAAGATTTGAAAACCCTGTGCATGAAAATTGGCACAAATGTGAACCTAGCACACTCAACTCTTAAGTGAGGTTCCCCAAGAAATAGGTTTGTGAATAGACTGATGAGTAGACTCTGTTGAGGAAAGATGCACAAATCCCATGCTCACAATTTATAAAAAAACAATAGATTTCATGTACCCATTTTGTAGACTCCGGAGGTTGGCAAATGGGTTTAGGAGGTGGAGAGCAGGCAATGTGGGCCCAGTCATGGAGCATCTCCTGGGCTAGCCAGAGGTGTTGAGGTGTGATTCAGTGGGCAAGATGGCACCAGTGCCTGTCAAGACAGACAAAGTCTACTGCGGTTTTGGAGACAGTCTCATCTGCAAAGGGCAGTTGCCCTGCCTGTGACAAAGGCACACTACTTACAGACAGGTTGGGGGACACTGATCTTCATTGTTACTGGATTTGGCAACATAGCTAACATAAAGTGTTAGCCCGGAACATAACATATAAATACTAGGACAGAATACAAAAAACAGGGTGTTGTCAAGAACATTTCTCTAGCTGCTTACTGAGATGAACTATTTTTAAATGTAATATCTTGACCATAATTGATGTTTTCCATTTCAGTCCATGACTACATGGGGAGGTGACAGAACTGACATGATTAATAGAGTTTTGCAGGATTGTCTTGAAGTACCAGACACTCGGGGATCCTCAGGCAAGTTTGCGAAGAGCTACATAAGTCTCACATAGGAACTGGCAGGACATTTGTAAGAGGATTTCCTTCCCCGATCTTTTCTTCCTCTTCTTTCTTCAAAACAAACAAAATCAATTAATCAAATGTTTATTGATCATCTAGGTTTGTACTGACTGTTTTTGGGGACAAAGGCAAAGAGATATAATGCATGATTGATAACCTAATGTAGTTATTTATTTGGTTCAGATATTGCTTCCCAATACTGTTCCCTTATTCGGTCCTTAATGGAACATATTTTAAACGTGTATACATTTTTGGCACATTGGTTCTCATGCTAGATCAATTTAAAATTGCTTTCTGTGGGTTTGGGAATCAATATCTTTCAAAATCTGTCCAGTTGATTCTGATATGTGACACTATAAATGGTAGACACTATAAATGGTAAACTAGGGTGAGGTATGAAGGATGAGTGAGTCACTAGAGTAGAAAGAACAAAACCAATGTGGAATGAAAAAATTTATAAAGAAATATGAAGCAGGTAGGGCCTCATAAGGTGAGAACAGCATTAAGGAAAACTACCTGTCCTTTTGGAAGCTGTGGAATATTTTTGCCTAACTCCAAAGGAATATTTCAAGTACACTTTGTATAGCTGAAAGTAAGTTCTAGCAGATATTACTGGGAGCAAAGAGTATAGACTGAAGTAGAGACATTCAAACCAGGAGTAAACCCTGGAGAAAACAGAAGAAGAAAGCAGTATTTTTGTATGCAGTCGAGAGCATTGTAATTATTGCATAAAAGTGGAATTAAAGTGTATGCAGGTGGAGGTCTGAGTAAAGTAAAATTTCTTCAAAAGAATAAGGCTCAGATTGGAAAGCAAAATAAAGGTATATGTAAGTAGAGATCTGGTCTTACAAAAACTACCAGGCTAAGGTTTAGAGGTTTGTCTTGTACATTGCCTCTGAAAAAGAGTCAGGTAGTTATGTTGGAATGGTGGTAGAGTGTGGACCAAGATGCTAGAGAGGGATATTACCTAGAAGGTCTTTTTAATTGGGGGTGGGAAGTGTAGTGAGCTCCTATACCAACTGAATGGCAGAGAACAAGTCTGGGTACCAGGTCACATAATAACAGAGATTTGAAAATTAAATTAGAAAGGAAATCAAAGAGTTCAACTTTCTCTGATTAAAAAAAAAAAAAGCTCCATGCTCAGCAAGAAAACATTTAGGTCATAATATTAATGCCAAATGAATAGTGAGGGGAAAGGGTGATAGAAAGAGCAGGGATTTATATCAATTATTTGGGTTGTTCTATAGCATTTAAATCCTCTACAGAATATTAAAATGAATTAAATCAGAATATCATTGAGTGGGACCTGAATTTCGGGGTTTTCTGTTTTGTTTCTTTGGTTTGGGCAAAGCAATGCTGGAGTATGTATGTTGTCTTCCTCTCCACTACGTTAAGAATCACTGTATTAAACACAGAGGTGTGGAAAGCTGCATGCTGTGGTCTCCACTAAAATAAGTTAGGCTGACAGCAGAATCAAATCACAGTGGGCAGAGATTACTTTCTAAGATGCAGCAACTGAGTGTTTAAAGCTATTATGACTTTAAAATAATTCAATGTATATGAGTTAATATTGAAATTAAAACTAAAAATTAAGTCATTATTTGACAACTGTTAATCAGGTAGACCTTTCTCATTTTAGGCAAAAACAAGGGTCAGAAGTTCTAAGTGCCCAAAGGCACAAAGCTAACTGTTGAGATCCAGAGAGCCTTGTTCTCATAATTTTATACCCTCTCACTCTGTGTCTTTCTCCATGAGACTAGAAGAAAAACCTTAGTAAGCAGCTAAATTTCCAGCTACCTTTGCTCCCTCTGATAGAAGTCTGACTCAAACATACTCTGAAAAATAGGGAAAAGGGATGTACTCATTTCTTGTAATTGGTGTGACAAATTACCATAAATTTGGTGGCTTAAAACAACAGAAAAGTATTCCTTAGTAAGTCTAAAGACAAAAACGTGATAATAAAATGTTCCCAGGGCTGTGCTCCTTCCAGAAACTATAGAACATCTTTCCTGCTTCTTCCAGACTCTGGCTTTCAGCATGCCCGTCTCACCTCTGCCTCCAAGGTCACATTTTCCTCTTCCCTGCATGTATTCTCCCTCTGCTCCTCTCTAAGATAGTGATCTTAGGTGGCATTTAAGTTCCACAAGAATGATCTCCCCATTGTCAAGGTAATTCTTCTCATCTGCAAAGACCCTCTTTTTTTCTTTTTTCTTTTTTTCAATAAGGTGACACTTTCAGGTTCTAGGTCTTAGCACCTGATATCCTTGGGGATCTCCTACAGGAGAGTAATGAAATATTTTTGTCAATAACAGAGGAGAGGGAGAGAGGAAAGAGAGTAGGGGTTCACAAAGCTCTACAAATGTGTAGCAACACAGCCCAAGTTATCATCCACAAACTAGTGAACCTCTTGGAACTTGCATGCCATATGAACATAATTAACAGACATCAATGACAGCCATAAAGAATAAAGAATCTAACAGGCCTCAGCTAATCACTCAGGACCCAATCAAACTGCAGAGTTTAATGACAACTCTGCACCAGAAGGTATATCTGTTTGGAATTTAGTAAACCTTATTAATTCAGAGAAACACGAAAAAATAGACACATGCTGGGCAAAAGTTTACTTTGGCACTATCGAGAAAAAGAGTTTGCTCAGTATATTAATAGAATAAACAAGATTGAAAGAAAATAAACTGTTTTCAAGAACCTGAGCAGTCCTATTCTGCATACAAATAACATATTCATTTCAAACAATTTATGTTTTCATACTAAAGAAGAATGTCAGAGCTTTTTGCTTAGCAGCACTCCTTTGATCATTAATTCCATTTCACACTTATGACATAACCTAGTTTCCAATAGAATAAATGTATCAAATTCACTAATTACTCAACCTTTTTTCCAGTCAGGTTCAACTACCCCCAAGAAAAAAAAAGTAAAATACAATGTTGTTATATTCGTGAAAAACTTACAATGACCAAGCAGTCTTTTGAAATTAGGAAGAGAACATAACGTTTTGTGTAAAAAGTATGTAAAATGAAAATAATAATTTCACCACTAGTTTAAAGTCAGAGATTGATAACAGAAAGAGAAGAGATTCCAGTTAATAAAAAATTAAGGAGATCAACACAGAAATCATATGAAAAATCTTAAGAGGAAAAGAAGAAATTCAAGACAAAGGAGTCAACAGGACCTGGGTATTTACACTGAGACAGACACCTGGGGTGGACAGACAGACACCCTCCTCTGCTACAATGGATCCTCAGACCTCATCTTAGTCACAGTTAATCCTTCACTGGTCCCATTCCTTGTAGTCAACTCGATGACTTAGACCCATCAGGGTCTGCCTTCTCTTTTCTGGGACAAAAACTACAGCATATTTTCATCATATGCCATCCTCTAAGCAGTAATTTCTCACATGTTTTATAGATAACAACTTGGATAAGGAGCATCAACATGTGTACTACAATGTGTGAACCAGACATGAAAGGGCCCTTCTTACATGGCATGGACTGTATAATAATCCCTCAATTTCCTTATCCTAGGATTGGAGCAAGTACCAATAATGCTCAGATTAAATTGCCTGCCATTCTGGTGAATGGAGGCTTGGGGCAGATTCAATTTAATTGAAGGATCAGAGGAATGTGATAGTATACACACAGTGTTCAGCAGTTTACCAATGAGTAAAATCTACACTATAAGTGTAGTCATTACTATTTTATCAATGAGTAAACCATGACCCATGGTGTAGAGCAATTCAGTGAGTTCCTCCAAGTGACGTTTTGAACCTGGCTGGCTTATCTATAAGGCATTACTTCCCTTTCCCACAGAGCCCTCAATCTCATCCTCTCTGCTTAAAGTCATCTACTAGAATCATGTTATTGTTCTGCCTGACATCCTCCATTGGCCATTGTCCCTGGACTTGTCTGAATAAAGATAATCTTATGTCCCATTCCACCTGGAACAGATCGTCCTGGTCTGGTTTGGAATTATCTTAAACATTTTATAATATGCATTATAATCAAGAGTTGTTTCAAAGTAAAGCTAGAATGGATTCCATAGACTTCCAGTCTGTATTTTCAGCTTCAAGCATCATTGTGGCACTAGTAAGGTGCACTTCCAATGAAATATAATACTTTTTATAATACTTTTAAAATTGAAGACACCAGGTGCAACATATGGTCATATATGGTATAAATATACTACTACTTACCTATTTTGTTGTTTGGTAATGCATCATATGTTACCATATGCCATTTCAGCAATAAAATGTGATATTTAATAAAACATTATGAACTGAAATTTACATTTCTCAGGTAAGTTAGGTGATGAATGTGTAACTTCAACAATTTTTTGACCTCTGCTCTACACTAAGGAAACTGTAATATAATTAGCTCCATAAAATTAAGTCACATAAATTTGCTGAAGACTCTTCAGCATCTACTCAAAGTTAGTCATCATTTAGCAGATTAGACCTAAAGATTATGATTCCATATGTGTAGCTACATAAAGAACTGGGGTACAGGTCAGAGGTGTGGAGGGTGAGAGTATTCACCAGAGACAGAGCAGAGAACAGAATAGGCAGATTGACTGAAATACACTGCTGAGGGGAGCAGTGGGTGAAGCAGAAGAGGTTTGCCGTGCCCCATGTGGGTCCCCTCTCTGGCGGGGAATCAAACTCATGCTGCAGTGGCTGCAGCTACTTCATAGTGCATTGCTTAACCTCTTGTGCCACCAGGGAAGTCCAAGAGTCTAACTTTATCAAACAATGAGAATTAAAACACTATCCAAGATTTAGTTTGAAACTCCTGTAATTCCATTTTGTATTATCTCTACTTCAGCGAGGACTTTCATTGGTGCTTTTTTGGGTCACACCCAGGGTATAATCTGAAACTGGCCCCAAGAGGGCAAGGTTGAGACCTAAGAAAAAGAAGACAAACTTACTTTTTAAATGGCATTTTTAATAATAACCAAGGGGAATTGCACAGAGGTCTTCTTGGGCAACAAGACAAGTAGATTTCTCCCCTTCCCATCCAATCTTAAAAGTTTTTACAGAGGTTTTGGGGGTCAATCATAAGCTTAGTCCAGATAGTATATTTATCTCAGGGATATGTCCTAAAGCAGCTTCTAGAAGAGGGGCAGTCTAGTGAAATTCACATCCCAGGTAGGGAGGGTGGGGGTGGTGAAGTCAGGAGCTTCTAATTTGCCCTGGGCCAACTCAAAGGTCAACAGTTCATCCTGTGGCTGCCTTCCCCGAAGCTCCTACTTTTAATTGGATACATTGATATTTCCCATTGCAATGAACTTACAAAAGAAAGATTATGATGTTTTATTATCTGTATTCAGAAAAAATAATAAGCAAATTATTTGATAATTCTTCCATAAAATATATTTATAAAAAAGAAGATGGTACTTAAGTGGAAACAAAAAGTAGTATTGGTGAGAATATGTGGTCTGAATTATTTGTATATTTCAATCAAAAATAGGAAGATAAAAGCACAGGTGTCCAGCACCTTTGAAAGTTCTTACTAGGCTACTTTGCTATTATAAAAGACCCACATTCGTAATTCCCAGTTTTCACTAGGGTAAGAAATCCCAAAAGGAGCTTGCTTTTACAACAAAGATGGAAAGCAAAGCCAGCACAGGGTTTAGTTGGCGACAAGCCGTAATCCATGGGGCGCGCCCGGATAAGCAAGTGTGGCACCACCAAAAGTCCTCCATTGGAGACTGCGCCCAGAATCTCAGCATCAAGTGAAAGATGACAAAGATGACAGCAGAACAACTTTGCCATTCTATGACCAAGAACTGCTAGATAACGCGCTAATGCAATTGCACGAGCAAAGGGTAGGCATAAAACCAAACACAATAGCCTACAGCTGGAGCCGAGCAGGAAGCCCTTGTGAGAGCCGTCGCTTCTACTGGGAGTGCTGCAATGAATGCTGGAAAAGTATGACTTTAATTTGAAGAAGGTGTATTTAGGGCAAGCTTGCAGGTTTTGAGTGCCTACAACGAGTTGTGTGATAGAAAAATGGGAGAGGCTAAAGCAGTCTGGTCTTCTGTCCTGTTTCCTGTCTTCTGTATCAGCCACAGCAGGAGCCAAACATCCACCTTAATCATTCAGACAGACACAGAAGGTGTAGACAGGCTAGTGACCTGCGTGTCTTGATGGACTCAGACAACTAATAGATGACCCTCTTCTCTTGTCTTACAACCCAAGGACTCAGCCTAACAAGATTGTCACTACCTCCCAGCTCTCCAATGGGGTCTCTGTCTTCCCAATTTTGGTAGGTATGCAGATGCATTATTTCTACTTTATACAAGCTATAATTATCCTATCAGTCTTGCTTTTATATATTAGTATGATTTTAGGGTTTTTTTTAGGTGTAACTTGATTGGTTATATTTTGGGTCTGGGGATGCTCAAAAATTTTCCATGTAAATGTATGATAATTGCTTCTTTATGCCATTTGACTTAAAAATATTTCATGAGTGCTCTATTTTCAGAAAACAGGGGAAACCTATTTCTTTCTGAGGATATGCTATGTGTATTAATGAGTGTACTTCTTATGCAGAGTACTTGTATACACATATTTTATATGTGATCTTACATTCACTAGGTTTATTTTGGCTTCTCAACTTTTTATTTTGAAATGTTAGAATTACAAAAGAATTGTAAACTTAATATAAAGAGTTCCCATGGTCTTTCACCAACATATTTTATCATTAACATTTTATATAACCACAGTACATTTATCAAAACTAATATTAGAATATTACTGAAAATATTTAATTTCAACAACCTATACACTAATGTCCTTTTCCTATTTCAGAATACCATGTCATATTTAGCTATAAATGTCTCCTTAATCTTATACAATACATGATGGCCCCTTTGTCCTTTATTTTTCAGTGAGTTCAACCTTTTTGAGGAGTATGGTCAGATATTTTGAAGGATATTCCTTGATTTGTTTTGTCAGGTGTCTTTTTTTTTCATCACTCCACTAATTTTTATTATTTTTAAATTTATTTTAAATTTCCTTTTTTTATTGGTGCAATATTAGGATCTACCCCATCAGATATCACCACCATACAACACTCACTACCAAATCACCCATATCCACCTACCATAGTCCATCAGTTCTATAGTCAACACTCAAAGGTTAGTTTTTAAACTTGCCTTTATCTGACTCTTAGTATGGTTTCTCTGTATTCCACATATTAGTGACACCATCTGGTATTTATCTTTCTCCTTCTGACTTATCTCACTATAAGCATTATGGCAGATGTTTTCTTATGATTGGCCTGAGTGAGGGGTTTGGAGGGAGAATTGCATAAAGGTCAAGTGCTTCTCAGTACATTTTATGGATACATGATACCAACATAATTTATCACTGGTGCTATTACTCTTGATCAGTTGATAAGTTTATATGTTCCACATTCTCTGCTATAAAATTATTTTCACCTTTCCAGACTCTTTTCCTTAGAGGTGAATCACTGAATCTGGTAAACACTATAGGGATGAGAAATTATGTTCTGTTTCCTCAAAAGGAGTAATTAAGGCCACCACATAATAAATATTCGTGAGGCACTACTTTGAGACTATGTAAACATCATGGTTCTCCTAAAAGTTTTAATCATTGACTTTAGCATTCAGTAGTGGTTCTTGCATGTAGTAATTGTTATGGTGGTATAGACTTTCAATTATTTTGTTTCCCTCATTCCCTCTATACTTATTATTGGAATTCTTTAATAAAAATGTGTCACTTCCCCCCTATTCATACATTCATTCAATCCTTTGTTATTAGCAGTATGGAATCACGGGTTTCTCATTCCATCTGTTACCTAATCTAATATTATCATTATTTAGTTACTCAAGTGGTTCTACATTTGTCACTGAGAACACTTTCAGGTAGGACCCTTTGTATTTCTGGCATTTTGCATTCTTTTGTTCTATAGCTGCCCAACTGTGTAGCACGGTAAGATATTCTGTGTCCCAGGATGCCCAATTTAATAACCCATTCCTACTGACTCATATTTTCTTTGACCCAGTTCTAGAGTTAGTCATTTCTCCAAAGGATCCTAATTTTTCTTATAGGAAAATAGTATTTAGAAGCCAAGATCTTAACACTAGATTTGTTTATTGCCACTAGATATCACAGCTTTTAGACCATCTCAGCAGGTAGAGAACTAGGATACAGAGATACATAACAACCAGTGTGTTCACACATTTCATGTTTATTGCTCTACTTGATATATTTTTAAATAAACATGAGTTCATACTAATTTGTCAGGCTCCATTTCATCCTTTATATCATGTTTTAATGTACAAGTCAATATAAGGAAACTTTTTAAGTACGTTAGTATGTGACTTCAATTTTTAGAAAGGATTTTATTTTTAAAGATGATTTATTACTAAAACTGTTGTATAGATCCAATTATAGAAATTATTTCTAAATAATTAAATATTCAAAAATTATACAATTATTGTACTACTTCTTTTCATTGCAAAACTGTCCTAAGCCAAATAAGAAATTGTAAGATGACCTTAAAGTGAATTTACCTAAGCTCACTAGACACTAGAATGCTGGGATTTAGAGCAAAACCTCAAAATCCACGCAGTTATCATTGTATGAGCTCCCTGTGCGGTTTCCTGGCAAACTCAACCCTACACAGTGTTGCCTCCTTCCTTTCCTTTGAGCCCCAGAGCACCTCAGCCACAGCCCTTTCCAACTAAACTCAATAACCACCAAGAAGCCACTCTGGTCTGGAGCCCTTTCCTTCACTTGTACCCTGATTTCGATTAGACACAGCAAGGCAAGCGTGTATCACTTTGTAAATTAGATTAGCAATATTTGAAATGGAAGGTTGCCCTTCTCTGCTCTACATTCTTTAGTAGCTTGGAGAGTACAAAAGAACTTTAGGACTTACTTTTTGCCAGACAATATTCATGTTTCACTTGTTTGCAATAGCTGCCTCATGTGAACCTTCCCATTTTCAATTTAGTATTAATTTTGAGGTTTTTTTCTAACTGAAGGAAAACACTTGTGGAGTCTGTTACAAGATGGGTGGACTCACACTGTGATCTGAGACAGATGCTTAAGGGAGCAGTGGAGTCATTTGTGATTCATGACCATTCCCTGTGGGGGGGTGCGGTGGGAGGGGGAGTGAACCAGAAGAACAGAGTAAAATGATCTCAGACCCTGTGTGCTGGCTGCACGCTGCAAATTTCAAGCTGAAACAGAGTAAGAAAGCAAATAGTATTATCTGGTTTCAGTAGTATGTTCTTCAATATTATTCAGCTTTATTCACTCATTTTTGTTCATATTCTTATTTTGAGGTCTTACTCTGACACAAGCATTAGAATGGACACTGGGGACCAAAGGTCAAGAGACAGTCCCTGTCTCCACTAACTGTATAAATAAGTGTAGAATACAGAGTACTCAGGTGAATATTATTATATATATTTTGGTAATGGTTACACTGGTATAAGGAATCCTGGAAGCCTTGGGAAAGCACCTTGCTTAATATTGGGAATCCTGGGAATGCTTTCTGGGAATGGTATCTGATATCAGTAAGATGCAACAGATGAATAGAGGAGAGAAAGGAACAAATGAAAGAGAAATAGAAGTGGAGAAAGTTAGACGGAACAGGTAAAGGGGTTTAGAATGTTCAAAGAAGACAGCTTCTCATGAGCCAAATCACCATGTGGAGAAGAGTAATTCATCATCGTTACTACAACTCCCCTCAATTTTTCCTTTTCCCAGACTCCCCATCTTGGTGATATCAGCACCACCTACCCGGTTACCATGGCCACAAAACTAGAAATCATCCTGGCATTCTCCCACTCTTTTATTCTGCTCCCCTTTAGACAGTCATCTATTTCTGTCAAATCTTCCTTCTAAATAAGCCTTAAGTGCAATTCCTTTTCCATTGGTGGGGCCATTAAATTACAGAAAATCATCTCTTACCCCTAGAATACTGTAAGAACCACTGCATTGGTCTTCCTAATTTCAATTTTAAACTTTTTCAAGCAGAAAACCTTATTTTGAATACGGTTTTCTTTCCAAAGATAGAAATTGATTGCTGTCATTTCCTTCTTAAACCCTTCAGTGACTCCCTTTTGCCCTGAGGACCAAGTCCAGACTCCTTAAGCTGTTGAGTAAGACCTTTGTTGATTGTGCCCCTGCTTATGTGTCTACCTGGCTGATTCAATTTTTATTTCATTTCCTGTATATTTTTTGATTACCTGTAATCACTATTCCAGACATGCTAACTAAAATGATGAGTAAGATAAACAGTCTTGTATATATATAGAAGGATTATATCCTACTAAAAGAGACACTTAAGGAAGTCATTTATTCGCAGCAGTTATATAAACTCTTTCTCACCACCACTTTTAGGATGTGAATATCTGGAAATTCTAACTTTGGGTTTGACCAGTTTTGGAACAGAAGCTTTTCTAGACCTTAATTATAAGAGCAGATCGTTATTTAAAACCAAACAACTGCAGTAATGCTAGGTATCATAATAAACTATGAAATTTCATGAATTTTACGAAACTTAAGACAATAAAAATTGGGGCCTCCCTGGTGGCACAGTGGATTAAGCAACGCACTATGAAGCAAACCGCAGCCACTGCAGCACGAGTTCGATCCTTGCTGCCGGCCAGGGAGGGGACCCACATGACGCAGCAGACCTCTCCTGTTGTGCCCGCTGCTCCCCTCAGCAGTGTACTTCCGTTGATCTGCCTGTTCTGCTCCCGGCTTTCTGTGGTGAATCCTCTCACCACCCCCACACACACACCTCTGGCCTGTACCCCAGTGCTTGTATGCATAAATAAATAAATCTTTAAAAAAAAAGACAATAAAAATTTATTTCTAGTTCCTAAAAGATTTGGTGCACAGGAGGAACCAAGAAATCTACTGGGTATTCAGGTTGATGAAAGATCTATTAACCCAGGGCGCCTGGGGTAAGTGAAGTAATCAGGCTTTTGCACCGTTAGCCTGTGTCTCTCACCTGCAGCCTTGATGGTGTTGATGCAGAAGGTGCTTGGGAGCATGGGCCAGGGCCACGTGTACCAGATTGTGGACTCCTGGAGCATGGGTGTGTGTACATGTGCAAGTATGCACATATGAGTCTAGAGACACAGAGACCATGGCTATCAGAGGACTCAAGAGGAAGAGAAAGTGCAAATTCACAGTTTCCTCCTGGCCCCTCTGCCTTGCCTGCTCTAGGGTAAGTGAAGAGTGATCAGGCTTTTCCACCCTCCCGCCATTGGTGTAAATGATGGACACCTGTGGTCCTGCACGCATGCCTGATGGCGGGCACCTCAAGTAGGGACATACACAAGTGGGCGCACCTAGGCTGAAACACGGAGTATAAGGGCAGTGTGATGAGGATGCCAGAAGAGAGCAAGGAGAGAATGAAGATGTGCTGGGGGCTAGGAGGCCTGTTAGCCTCCTCCTGGCCCCCATGGCACCCCTGGGGTGCCATGTACCTCTTCACCTCTGGCATAATGATGTAATAAAAGCCTAAAGAAGCCATGGAGGGCTCTTCCTTGACCCGTCTGCCAGAATCATAGGTAACCTGCTCCGTGCCTGGCTGGCACTACACCTGCCTACCTTGCCAGCCTGCAGGCTTGCCACTACAGTGTCCAAATTCCACGGTCATTGACATCCTGACAGTCAGGAGAACTTGAAGGTAGGTGTAGGGTCAGAGAAAAGTGATCAGGCTTTTCCACCTCCCACCACTGGTATAATGATGGACACCTGCGGTGCTGCACGCGTGCCTAAGTGGGCATGCGCAAGTGGGTGCACCTGGCCTTGGAATGGGCGTATAAGGGCAGCGTCACGAGGACGCCAGGGGAACAGGACACCAGCAACATGAGAAAACAGCAGAACAGCAGAGAACAAGAGAAGCAGCAGCAGTAGAAGCAGAGAGGAGAGGCTAGAGAGCCCAGAGAGTGAAGATGCGCCGGGGACTAGGAGTCCTGCCACCCTCCAGGACCTCCAGCGCCCCTGCCTGCCGTGTACCTGGTCGCCTCTGAGATAATGATGCGATAAAAACCGAAAAAGCCACCGATGGCTCCAGGACTCCTCCTTTACCCCGTCTGCCCAGAATCATCAAGAACTTGCTCGGTGCCGCTTGCTGGCACCACAGTAGGTTTCAAAGGGCCTAAGAATGGAAAGCAGCGCATACCCCTTCTGAACACATTCCAATGACTGAAATGTTTCATATAATCAAGAGGAAGCAAGGCTGGGAAATAGAGCATTTCTGTGCCAAAAACCAAAAGGAAATGTGTTTGAAAAATTATTGGTCAAGCTCTACCATACTCACCGAAATACACACAGATCACTGGAAATAGAAGATAGCCATGACTGCAGCAAGTTCACTGCCATCATCTTTGTCATCTGTACCATCTGCACATGCTGGATGTCAGGATGCTGCTAATTCATCTCCTAGCAGATCACACCACCGCTATGAGCATCACATTCTGGTGAGACTTTCCTAAATCCTCATAAATTTGAAACATGATCATTTAAAATATCCTTTTTTAAATTTCTGCTTTTTAAATAATTCTGGTGTTAAGACTCAGAGTCATCTAGTACATTTGTTTTCTCTCTGCAATGAGTCTTCCATTACCTTCTATATCTATCCTCCTTTATCCTTGCCTGTCTCTCATTTCCTGAATCATAGTTGGCTTTTTGAATCTTAGTTAAAATTTACCTTGCATGGGATGTTTTCATAGTCTCTCAATCTGGTTTAGGAAGAGTTGCTTCCATGAATTCTAGATACACTTCATAATCTCTATCTTTGCACACTATGAAAATGTGTGAATTAATGGCTAATTAGCTGTTGTATCCCTGGAACTTAGTCCAACATCTGATACATAATAGGTAGTACATAAACTACTGGTTAAATTGGTGTTACATAAACTACTGGTTAAATTTTTCAACATAGCAGGAATGCTGGGCATGAGAGAAAATGTAGAATTTTTATCCAGGAAATAATGAGGTGTGTTTCTCAGTGTGTTTTGTGGGCCAAGTGCAACAGTATCACCTGGGGATTTATTAGAAATGTATATTCACAGGTCCTATCCGAAACACTTTGCATTAGGAACTATGGGGGTAGAGCCCAGCAATCTGAGACTTAAACTATCCAGGTAATGCTGGTCTATGATAAAGTTTGAAAACCTCTGACCTCAATGCTACAAGGACCCTACATAAACCTGAAACTAATTTCAAGAAAAGGCATTACTGGTAACTCATAATAGCGGTCATTCTGTAACAGGGTCATCCCAGGAAAGGGGGAAATTCCAAAATGCCAGTTCCGCCCTGAGTGGGTGGAGCTGAGGAAAACAACAAAATCTGCAAAGAGAGGACAGAAGGAAGGAAAAAGGAAAAAGCAGGATGGGAAGCAGCAAGGAGACCTGGAGGAGGCACGTAAAGCAAAGCGACATGTGAAGAAACTGTGCTTGCTTCTTAGTCTTAAACTAGTTAAAACAGATGTGGGTAAGAGACCGGTGGGGAGATTAACAATGGCAGCTTTCATCTTAATTTTAATTTTGCTCTTTTCCTCCCGGATTTATCTAACTTTTTCTGACCCTTTTTCTATGGGTCTCTACTAAAAGGTCCTTTAGACGTGTAGCACACTTTTGGGCTTTATTTTGAGCTAATCCTATTTAGCTAAACTTACCCTCAAGGAGATGGGTAACTTTAAATGCTTAACTTAGTAACTATGTTCTTGATCCTTTTTGTATTGTACCCTAATTGTATTAAAGTTCCTTTCCATTAAAGGTTTTATATGTTTGTCTTAATGCAGCGGACAACAAAACCCATTCACAAAAAGCAGTTTTGGGGGTTCTAGGGTACTCCTCTCCCAGCCCTGTAACAATTCTAAAGTACTTCTTGTGCCCGATGCCAAAGAAAGATCTTTTTAAGTCATGAAAACCTAAAACAATGTTGCAGTTTACATCATCTAATGATGTGAATTAAATGTAATCACGAGATTAAAATGTGATTAGAACTAAGAAGTATAAAGCAGTAAATAGACTGCATAATGCAAACGAATAGTCTAACCACCTGAGTAGGAATTATTGACTCAGAAATTCAAAAATTAGGTAAAACGTAATTTTAAACCAATAGACCAAGGTTGTGACACCTTTTAAGGATGTTAGCACAGCATCAGTCTGAAAAGGTGAGGCTATTAATCAGGATAGTATCATAGCACAGATGTCCCTGATTATTAAGGGGTCTCAAGGAACTGAGGTGTTGGTTCTACTCAGTGGTTGAAAAAGTGACCCCAAATGGTATAAATAGTTCAAAGTTAATATGTTAAATGTGTGATTATCATGGTTTCATATATATAAATTATTCATAGGTTTAAGTTTCTGATTTTAGATTGAATTTTACTATATGTATAAATACTTTCAAACATTTAAGGACTATACATTTATAGATTTAGTTGTTTTAGATTTTCCTGACTTGTATAAATACTAAGGAATGTTTATTTATCAATGTAGATTTGAAAGACTTTAAAATGATATCAAATATATTATGTTTGCTAATGAAATTTAAGTTTCTAAATGCTTGAGTTGTAAATTAGACCAGTATTTAAACTTAAACTACTGATTAAGTTGCATTTATAAATAGAATAAGACTCATAAATTAAACTTAAAAGCTTCAAGAAAACTGTTTTAAATTTTATAATTTTAAGCCCAGTGTAACTCCTAATGTTTTCTGTGTTTAAAAACTGCTATTGAGGACATTTAAAAAGTAAGGAGCTTAACCCGAAGGGCTTTGTCAGAATTGACCATTTAATTATTTCTTAACCCTGTAAGGTAAGCAGTGTCTGTATCTTTCATTTATCATGAGCAATAGGGTAAATACCATAGCCAAAGACACAGCAAGTGGGTGGCAGAACTAGGATTCAAACCCAGCGTGTTAGATACCAAATCCATCTTCAAACTACTCATTTACTCCTGCTCACTGTGGGCATGTTTGGAGCCAAAAGGACAGGAAATGAGCCCGAGGGGAGCACTAGAGGGGTTAGTTTAGAGAAAATCTTAGCAGGAAAAATCAGGATGAGAACTGGATACAGAGAGGAATTTTGCTTCCTTTCTCACCTCCCACTAGCATTCATTCCCATGCACCTTTTTATTCCCCCTCACACATGACGAATATGACGGGACCTTGGACCTTAAAGACCTTTAGTTTGGTGTGTGTGTGTATGTGTGTACATGTACATGTATTTAATGATATATGCCATACAGCATATGTATTTACATTTATGTATAAGTGTCTGCATATATGTAATAGCTTAGGCACTAATTGATGTAAAGAGAAAATGTGCAATTAATGATTAGCCTCATAGAAAAATGAACCTAGCCCACAATAGCAAGGAAAGCAGGGAAATGAGTTCTCTATTATCAATGAAATATCAGGGGACTACACCTGAGAAGAGAAAGCATATATTGTACAAAAATTAACAGTGAGGTAAAATATATATAAATAAATTTTTAAAAATTAAAATGAAATAACTTTAGAAACTCAGGAATATGGCCCTGTCCGGGGCATGGTTCAATTATAGGCTAAAGCATCTGTGCTTAAGTATTGATAAATCAGAAGGTAAGGAGATTGACTTGAGAACATTATTGCTGTAAAGACCTGAGCTTTGACCTGAAGTTTGGCTGTGGTCCTTAACAGGACATCTATCAACTGGAGCCAGCTTAGAGGTGCTAGAAAGAGAAGGCTCATAAGTTATTCACACACAATTTACATGACTATATTGAAAGGGGAGGAAAAAGAGAGGCTTCTTCGGGTACTTCTTTTCTTACTTCTTCACTGAAAACTATTGCCAGGGAGTAATGACAGACTCACTGCCACTTGAAAGCTGATTTGGAAATGGAAGGGCTTACTTTATCTCAGACCCCATGACTCATAGGGGAATCATTGAAATCTGTTTCTCTTAATGTTTCCCAGAGAGACTTACTGATCAAAGTTGTTTCCTTCTCAGAGGTGTGTTCCTTCCAGCGCAGGGATGAGGCATATCTCTGGGACACCCAGAGGACATTTATAGTCACTTCCCAAGTGGCTCTTGTTCTCTGGATTAAAAACGGAAATTATCTCTTGCCTGTCAATGTGACATCTTCCAGCAGCATGAAATTCTGTCAAACAGAAATTGAAGATGAATAAAACGAAGATACACACTCAGGATTATTCCTATTGTGAAGCAGCAGTGCTCTGACTGACAATTCTACACCCTAATAGTAGATTTAGGGAAATAGAGACGTACTGGTTTTCTAAATGCCCCCTGTATACTTTGCCACGGGAAGTAGCGGTGATTGAATAGATGACAAACGCTGTGAGCATATGCAGTGAGCCAACTATATAGCACTCCAGGGCAGGATTACACATGATTTGTGTGCATTTGGGGGAGGGAGGGTAATCAGTTATCATAATTCCATTTGTAATTTATGTTTGCATGAAAATGCAGTTTTTAACCATTTCTAGGAATTGAAGAGTGAGTGTAACCTGTTTTCATTTTGTCAAACTCCAGGGAATTTCAACATGTGGGTTTCATAATAATGCATATCTACATTATTGGATAACTGATCTCAAAAAATAAACAACTACTTGTCATAGGAGCAATATTTAGAGAACATGTTGGATGTATGCAAACTGTTACCCATAAGGCTTCGTTCTATTTTTTTCTTTATATATTTTGACGTCAATTGTGGTCCCCATGGATTTCCCACCACCATTTCACCAGTGCACCATCACCTCAGTTCCATCACCATCACCTTACGCTCTTTCTGCCCTCAACCCATTCCCTTCCTGATTTGTCCTTGTCTTATTATTATTATTATTATTCTTTTCCTTGATCTCTTATTTGGTTCCCTTATATTCCTCCTAGGAGTGAAATCATCTGGTATTTTTCTTTTGTAAGGCTTCATTCTAAATGGACATATACCCAAATGTAAAATAAAGGAAAGGAAGCAAATGAATAGGAAGGTTAGAAATACCCTTCACTGGAAACAACCTAAATGCCCAAAAACAGATGAGTGGATTGGGAAGCTGTGGTACATATGCATGATGGAATACTACTCAGCAATCAGAAATGAAAAACTAGACTCATTCATAGGAACATGGATGGAACTGGAAGGGATTATGCTCAGTGAAGTAAGTCAGAA